>JAQZDE010000056.1:0-25000 GCA_037576195.1 Phytoseiulus persimilis | reverse complement strand
CTCGCGCACCTGCAGGGCGACTTCCTAAATCGCGGGAAGATTGATCAAATAACGATCCTGTCTTTCACAATAATGATTTCTCACCCGTTCATCGCTAGGCGTTGTTTCTTGGATCGGTGCTGTGTTCTCAAAGTGCGGCCGGTGAACTCCAAAGAGAAGCAGTCTCCTCTGTTGAGCTTCCAGGTATTGCCGTACAATGTCCGATTGACCGACGGGGGTATCCTGAAACGCATGGTTGTCGATCCCGATTGAGCTTTGACATCGCGAGGACTAACCTGACGAGCAAAACGACAGGGTCTAAAGAGTTCAAATAACTAACTAACCTGCAAGCCAATATTAGGCACAACATCTTCTTTGGCTAGAGCTCGAGATGCCTCTTCTCTGAGCTTTTCAAGTTCGAGCCGCTGAAAGAGCAAGAGATGTTTCAGTCGAGGTAGACGGGAGAACGATTCGTAGAAGCCGACGACAAGTTTTGAGACGGATGGAAATTCATAACGTTCAGACCGTGCGACAGAAAACGATCCGATTCTCGCTGCGGGAAGATGAATAGATAGAGTGGGGATAGGCTCACCAGTTTGAGACGATCCGTTAGATCCTTCCGCGAACCATTCTTCGGGAGGTTCCTAAGTGCACATTGTTCCTTGATTTCGGCCAAGGAGAGCTGGGCCAGGGGTCGCCCATCGGGCAATCGATCTACCTGTGAGGCGGAATGTTTTTGCGCCATCAGAATAGTTCGCATCCGGAAAGTTCCAACTATATGAGGTACCACCGGAAGCTATATGAGTGAGAAATAATTGGTCACCGATTGGATGGGATGAGAAAGCGCTGAAATGAAAACCTTACCTCCATGAGCCCAGGAGGACCAGTGTGTCCTTAATAAGCACTCTGAAAACTGAGGGTCCTAGCACGGGTTCGAAACCCGGACCGGGCATTGCCTTGATGAGAGTCAGATGGGCGTCGAGTCTACGCAGACGCTATCGGCTACTTGAATTCAGCCTCCTCAGAATTGCTACAACAAAGATATCTGAGTTAGTGTGTGTGCCGAGCGGATAGATGTTGAGCCTCGGGGGCAGTCATATAGAATGTCGCAGAGAGTAAATCCTCCTCCACGTCGGCCACAGCTGAAACCTCTCTGTAGCGCTTCGCTTCAACAGATCAACCAGTTATGAACATTTCGCCCACAGCTGCCTGTTCAGGGCGGTGTGATGAATCAGTGAGAAATGGGCTCCGAAAATACTCGTAGACGCCTGGAGTTCTCGTCGCGTATTTATTTGTCTTCAATTGACGGACTCTCGATATCGTTCACAGCCTGATGGTGAATAGTCTAGTACGGAGAAAATGAACGAGAGTCCGGACCACATTTGGCGCCATCGCTGTTTCTGTTTGGCAGTCGAAGCGACAGACAGGACGAGTGGCATCCCCGATGCGGAAGTCATCTTCGTTCGGCCGAGCCACTAACAGTCGGAGAATGTTTCTTTTTGCGCCAGTTCAGCTCGACGGACCCTGATGTGGTTTCTTGCCTTGCTACAAAACGGATCGTCGAAGCCAAGTCATGGGCTGTCCGCATACGTTGGATTGTTCGTTCGGCACATGACCGAGACACGACATAAACATAGGACTATGTAGTCCAGGGACGATCGTCGACCCCTACTGATAAAAAAAAAACTGGAAGTTCCCGACATGCCACGGCGAAAGCGTGGACGTAAAGCAGATGCTCCATCATTAAGACGGAGGGACACTGCGGGATGTCTGCGAGCAGTCTCTTGAACGCAGAAGGGAGGGTTCGGGGAGAAATAGGCGGCATATTGCGTGGCCCTCTCAAGACTTCAGTAAGTTCGAACGTCCAGCGAATCGGATCCCAGAATTCTAAATTAACTCGCGGATCCTCCGGTGGACCGATTGCGATTCATCCAGAAGTTAAGGACGTCTGTTCACAGCCAAAGATAACAGACCCATCTCCCGTTGTCGGGAAGGCGCTACAGGAAGACGAGAAATTAGATCACAGACCAAGGGCGAGTTTCCGGCTTTTCCCGCCACGGCTCGAGGCCTCCGTTAAGCCGGAAAAAGCGACAGGATTCAAGAAATTGAGACCGACTCAGTTAGCAGTCTGAAACCTGAAGTTTCGGAACAAATACCTCTCCAGGCCACAGTTAGAAGTGTCAATGGAGACTATGGACGGTGTCGGTTCACCCGAAACACAGACTTGGCTCCGAGCTGCTGTCACTGCTGTTCAAGCCGAGATACTTACAGGAACGTAGTTCGCCTCGGTGAGCACTATACACATCAGAACAGGACAAATTACGCCATTTCGTAGATCTGACGCTGACAGCATCAGAAAAAGTCTCAAAACACCATAGAGTCCGCCATCACTACATCCGGATGAACGCATCCATTGAGGGTTTGTTTTGGTTTTGACGTGGCAGCGCCCGCCATTTTCAACTTCACTCCTTCTACATCCCTACTCCCTACACAGTAACAACCGTGCCTTCCCCCCATTATCACGCATACCGATCCGGAGGAATGTCGGAAATGAAGAATCTAGAGCTCTGTTCTCAGGAAATGATCTCTGAACATCGTCAGATGAATCGACGAACGATATTCCGACCAAGCATACAGGGTTGAAATTCTATGGCGATCACCTGCGCTCCACTAGGAACTCTTTGGCGCATATCACTGGCCTGTCAGTTTCCTTTGTTTTTTCACAAGATGAGAATCATTCCGTTTCGCGTCCCCAAGTTTTCCCCTACCTTCGGGTGTCGAGCGTCGATACCCAGGTTTCCTCCAGCCGCTTGTCCAGGAAACCTTCGTCGCAGGGTGTGTTTCATGGTGTGCTGTCCGTTGTAATAATCCACCTGCAGCTTCATTCCGGTTCTGAAATTGGGATTGCCATAACTGCTTCGATCGAATTGTCGCCGACCAGTGTTCCCGATAGGATGCTGTGCCCTCCACCATCAGCGCGCTGCGCGAAGAGAGCCTACGGCTTCTTTCCTGAATTTCACTCGGACTTTATACTATTTTAATAATGCGTGATTTGGTTTCAGGAGCAGCTGAAGGTGAGAAAATCAGGTGAGTGAGTGTCAGAAGCCTTTCAAAGCTCGACTTCTTTAGGTGATGAGTCTTCCGTCTCCAAATATCCCTCTCCTACCCCAAAAACAATCAGAGCGTCAAGATTCACCAGCATTCCCCTTCTCGAGAAATGATGGAACTCCGTTCACGCCATGAAAGTTCGGTGAGCGCCCGTCTGAACGTTCGAAATGGCGAGTTATGCGCCTTTTTGCCAATTTCCAGAGAGGAAAAATCGCTAGGGAGGGTGCGGAGTTATGGCGTCTAGGTGCGAACGCATCATGAGTCCAATCAGATCAGTGCTTCTTTGAGAATGGCTCCCGAAACTCCGGAGTCAGGGACGAAACTGTTTTTTTTTTTCCCACGTTAACTTGGGAGACAAACTGGGTAGAACTATCTGGAACCGGCTCCCCGACTGACTATAAGTAGAGGTTTACTGGTGATGATATTTCCCACAGGAACATGAGGGGCAGGGAATGATTCAATTATTCCGATTCGGTATTGAATTCGCAACCCGATTCAACTCGATCCGAGATCGCTCTCATTGGGCTTTCGATGTAGGGCTGACAATGTGTCACTTTTGCTACGGACAAAAAATAAGCAAAGGAGATGTTCTACTAATGATGGGGGGAATGCTGACATCGAGTTTCTTCAATTTGTGAAGAATTTTCCGGTTTTCGGAGCCGAATATTCTTCGTTGATGATCTCACGGTTCCAGCTCGATCAAGCCCTGATCTTCGTCGCTACATTCGGCAAAACCCGAAACTGGATCAAGTCTCTACCTACCCATGTTTCAACACTGAGTACAGGGTGCGGGAAATCATTTTCCTCATTCACAGATCACGGCGAATCTCATCCCGGCTTGCTCGTCCGAAAGAAAGCCTCGGACATGACGAAGCCCCTCAATCAAAATCATCAATTCCGAAGTGATCCGGGTAGGAATCTCATCGGTGGTGATCGAGATCCAAGGACTGGGTCTCAGTCGACTTTCCAACTCCTCTGAGTCTTGATTTGTCGTAGTCATCACGCTTATCCGAATCACGTTTCTCAAAAGCTTTTGGTTTCGAAACGATGAGAGGGACACAAGAGTGCACCAGAGGGTGTCCCAGAGCCCAAAGTTTTGGAGAATTTAATCAAAGTGGCAGGGAATCACCAAGGGAAACTTTTCCCTCGGACGCGAGTTCTTCGGGGTAATCACGGAAGATGCACCTGTGAGCTGTGAGCCCGCCTCCATACATGGACGGCATCTGCCGTATCTCCAGATTCGACAAAGGTGCTTGTGTGAAGCAATGACAAAACTTGACAAGCCCGAGACTACGCTTCATCATGGGGGGGTCTTTAACAGAGAAGTGCTCTGGAGCAATAGCAGTCGTCAGTGGAAAGCAACTCTTCCAAACAAACATGGCCGCCTCCGGTCAGCCCAGTGAAGGTCCGTGGCTGTCGTGTGGTGGTGGCGGTGCTGGCAAGACTTAAGTGGAGTGTGTCGCGCTCTCAGCAATTCATAGCTACAGAGACTATGTATTGCGATCAAGGGCCTGAGGCAGGTTCACGTGTCTGAAACATCTCGAAACCTGCCCGTCATCGCCAAACTTGTTACACAGGAGCTTCTCCAGATCTTCTATTCATTCAGAGATCCTCTGGATTTTCTTATTCGTGGAGACACCCATCAGCGGGCTCGGAAATGATGATCGAAGGCCCTGGAAATCAGCGATGACGTCTCAGGTACTCATCGCCTGAAGCTCCCCAGGCGGCTAAGGTACGTTGAAAGCTGGGGGTGAGACCAGCTGACATCTCCGCTCCGAGTCGCGCCTTACGAGTTCCGCCCAGAGTACAGAGTGAGCGCGATTTGTACTCTTTGAACAACCATCGAGCCTAGCTCTCGAATCCTCCGCTCGAACGTTGCTTGTCGAGTGCGGGATGCATTGACAGGTTTCATGCCACTATTGGCTGTCAGATGTCAATAAGCTGTCCTCGCAGACTTTTGTGAGGCCTTTTCTGGACATGAGATCGAGCCTCCTGAGAAATCGAACGATGACTCTCTGTGAGTTTATGAATCTTCTGGCTCCTCGAAAGTATCTCCTATGTTCGCTGGCGAGGGAGCCGAGGGTTCTATGTGAGGTTCCAGCAATAGATCGTACCCAATCCCTCCCACGATGTAGGCAGCAGATTTGCACCATGGCTCGACGACGCACTGCTGTCCGATCAAGATCAGTCATTGGAAGAGCTGGAGAACATATAAGTGATCTTGGTGGCAGTCCAGAGGTTGTGTACCGCTATTATCTCCAGAGGAGTTTCCGACGGCTCACGCAGATATCGATTCTCGAACGACCCATAGATCCACCCGAACTCTTTTGCGCGAGCTAGAACCTCTCAATCGATCCTTGGCCAACTTCACCGAACTGCGACAAGAGAGAAAACATCAAAGCTCAGCCTCGCTAGTGCAGAGCAACAAGTTCGCCGAGCGCCGATAAGTCAGGGCAGTCGATGAGATGCCTTTTTTAGGACAGAATGGTACATGCCGATTCGATGGGCTCACCGAAGTAACAGTGGGTTCCCGATAATTTGGAGAACTGGTTCTTGAACCGGTTGGAAATCTCAATCCGACACTCTTCACATAGCTGGACCACCTTGTGGCGTAGTGTCCCTCTACCTCCGGTCATTGTACAGCTATACCCGAACCATCCCGGAGCCCCCGATCGCGAGCCGAAGGGCGTTTACGGCGGTCTTCGTCCGCGCCATCAGACCGGGGCTCAAACGAGTGGAAGCGATTTGTTTCCCGCTGAGGAAGATCTTCTCGCCAACTCAATCGCGATATTTTCAGCCACCTCCGACTCCATCTCAATCATGACTCCGGCTCTTCACGAGGGAACCTCATGCAAATGTTCAGTTTCTTTTCTCCCGAAATCAGAGACGAAGCAGATTTCAGTCATTTCCCCGTTCAGTTCGAGATGAGATCTCATTCCACTTTCGGGGGTTTGACATGAACGCCATCCCATCATCATAGCTATGAGTCAAACCATGCGGGAGGTTCGACCTCTCCGAATGTGTTTGGCGTAACATCAACTATTTATCTTGCGATGCTTCTATGAGGTGCGTTGATCGAAACGGTTTGCGGCTTGTTATTCCAGATGACTATTGAGACCGCGGTGTGTTCCTGGCTGGTCGTTTCAGCAGGAGTACTCTGGCTTTGCCATGGTTACTCCCTCGTCGTCGTTCTACCGCTGTCCATACTGAGTTTCCTTGCCGGGTGCGTTCATCTCGCAATCTAATGAACAGAAAGTATTGAAGCTCTATATTTCCGTTCGAGTGTCTGTCCTGACGTCCCTTCCTTCCCAGTCTGGTCACGTTCAGCTATGTCTTTGAAGTGGCTCATCAGAACGAGGTTACATCTGATCCTCTCACAGCGGCGTTGGGCGGCTCATCTCCGACAGACTCGCCCATCGGCTTCAAAGGAATCCCACATATCACTCGGTGAGCGAATACCGGAATCGGGATCATCTGCGAACAGGTGACAGCAGGACCCGATGATTCCAACGGAACATCCGAATTACAGGTCTGTGCTTTCGCCTTCCCGGAAACCCCGCCGAGAACGTTACCTGACAGGACATTCCGTGATAGATGAATCGTTGTCGGACGTCCTTCAGCTTCTGTTCCGAGACTACGTGACGCCATGGTACTCGTTGATCTCGCAGGACGAATCATTCGTTGCGCACATCAAAGACCTATTCCACGAGGTTGTCGTTAACTTGTCAAACAAGGCCAGAGAAGTTGATTGGGTAGGTTTTGTCGCTCTAATCATTCGGAACAGAGCAATCGTGATGAGATCGGAACAGATCTCATTTAGGCTAGAGCCGTGCATTATAACAATATCGAGCAGAGCATTTGTCCTGACCATTGATTGGAGGTCTGAAAACTTATTTCCAGGTTTCCTATCTTACTGTCAACCTCGTGGACGACTTTGCATCGCATTTACGCCTCTTCAGACAGGCTCAAACAAAGGTGAAAACTCGTTCGGAAATCTTTTTTTGAGAAGTGGTTTCGATCGATCAGCACTGAGTTCGCCGCTGGGAAACTCCTCCCAACCTACTCTGATTCCCTGATAGGTGATGCGTAAGCCCCAACAAGAATCTGACGCACGCGCGGAAAATCTTCTTCGTACGTTTTTCACCATGGAGACCGCTATGGAGCGCTCGCTCTGCCGAGATCTTGTCTGCATTTCAAAGGAACGAGAAATCCGTGAGTGTTCCCGGATGATGCTACGAATTATTATTCTGAAAATCAAAATCGATGGTAGACACAAAACTATGGTTTCCATCCTCCCAGACGAATGCGTCCTCTTGCAGAGTACTTGCAACAAGTTTCCGAAGTTCTCCTCTACCTGCTTCTTCCACCGGCTGACTTCCAGAACCGTGTCACACGGGTTTTCCTGCGAGAACTCATAGCCAATATCGTGCTTCTCCCGGTCGTTGATCTTATCACAGACCCCGACTACATCAATCAAACTATTGTTTGGATGGTACGTCAGCGTAAAATCTACAAGTCCGATACTGATGTGAGTAAAATATCCCGTAATACCAAGTCTCTGGAACACTCGGAACCCCATCGCATGATCCTGCACTGTGGAACTGGACACGGAGTGCATCTCCATGGCGAGTATGCGAGCACCGCCAGAGGACGTTTTGGCTGAGTTTTTTTCACCAAGTTCGGCATGGGGAAGTGAAGCCCGCGCCATTCATTCCTCTTCGTAGCCGGGATTCCCGGAGAGGAACTTCGTGCTGTCAAAATGAGTTATGGTGGCTTTTCTGAAGCACGCATCTTCGACCGCAAGGAAGTGTTGAGCCGCGTGATTCGAGTTGCAAGATTTCCATGGAAAAGGGCGACGACCCATGATGATTATCGTTCTGTTGCACTGACGCATGCATCGCGTGTTTTTTTTTTCGAGCGGTTTCAGTTTGGGATTGGCGCGAGAACTCTCATGATCCGATGTTTTTCAGTACAAGGAGAGCGGCATCTCATCGGATGACTTCATGGCGGTTCTCCGGTGCACTGATAATTTGGACGAGTTGACAGCCACGCTGGAGGTAGTGAACCACGAGATCGCTGTTCAGCGGAGCCGTGACAAGGGTGGCGAGCAGGATGAGCAGGTGAAGCAACAGTTGGCTTCGTTGAACTACGTCCGAGAAATCATTGAAAGTGAGTTTCCTGGTGGCAGTGCTTCGAAAGTATCTGAACCTCGGGGTGTCGTTAGAATCGATGGTGTGAGAAAAACCTCATGATAGCATTAGCGGGTGTATAGGTGGACGTGCCGATCCGACTCCTGTCGCAACGGGCGCCGACTAACGATGAGTCGACCTCTCGTTGCAGAGCGGATACAGCGTCTCGAAGACGGAACGTGTGATCCTGATGTCGCTGGGTTTCCATATCAGGACGACCTCAAGAAACTCATGGCGGGCGAATTCTTCCACATAGCTTTTGAAGACATTCTCAACTCAAACATCGCGTTGTCGTACTTCATTGGTGAGCTGGAAGCCCTGAAACACAATCAAGCTTAAAGCAGCTGCAAAAACGAGCTTGGTAATCGATTCGGGATCATGTCTCGCTGCTCCTCCCAGGAGTAACGGTGCTCCACTTTTGCCAGATATGAGCTGACGTATCAAGGATTGACGCATGCCCGTCCTTTTCAGAATTCATGACAAGTATCAGTGCTCAGAACTTGATCATGTTCCATTTGCATGTAGAAGGGTTCAAGACTTCCGCAGAACAAACCGCCTCGACGATGCGAGCCGTAGGCGGTGATGCAACGCCGTCCCGTGTGGAAAATTCAATAAAAAGTCAACGAGAAGCCGCTCAGCACATTTATAACACCTATCTCTCTGAGCAGGTGAGTGTTTCGATGCAAAGACGGATCCCCTTTTTCACACCAACAGAAATATCGACGAGGAGTTCCGAGCCTATACTCGGAAGAAATTTTATGATCCGTCCACGGTTGTTAATTCGGACGGTTTCACTCGACTGCTGACTTCCAGTATGCAGTTTAGATCTTTTCTATCGAAACAGCGTTGGGTAAAGTAGACGAATCAATTGTATAGATCAGGCTGTTCTTCCGAGTCGACTCATCGACCGATAACCTCGAACACGATACCGTGAAATCCGGTGGCCGTTCGGCTTGCTTGCAATGAGTTGTTGCGGATGTGAAATCTCACCTCTTTGTCCTCTTGCTCCCATCAGGCATCTCCCCGCATAAATGTCGACCAGAAGCATATCAAGAAGTTCCTGAAGAGATTTTCTGCCGAGAAGTTCAACATGAACTGGTTCGACGACATCCAGGCAGAGGTAGGTCAACTTTATTCGGTGTCGTGATTCTCCTCTCCCGTATGGCGTTTCGATTTTCGGAGAACACATGTTGGGGAATATAGAGATGATAACGGATGTTTCTGATCCAAAAGGTCATGGAAAAAATGCAGGAGCCACAATATTACGCTGCCTTCAAAAAGAGTTATCACTACATTCGACTGCTGGCGGAGCTCGATCTGATAAGCGATCAAAGAGAACCGAGCGTGAAATCCGATGAGGATATGGAATCGTTGGGGCTGTCGTACGGCAATCGTTCGTACGGCAGCGGAGAAGATTCAGCAAGTTTGAACAGTCTTGAACCCGGCGGCGAGGAAGTCGAATTTCTCACCCCTCCGCCAGATGAGTTCATCTCATCGAGCATGCCACCACCGCAATCGCCCAGCGCTGAGTCGTACCTCTGTGCCTCTATCTACAATACGGGAATCGTGCGGCGAGGAACATCGACGTACGCTTTGTACGCAATTTCCGTCACGAAGCTCGAACCGAACCAGATGGAAGCAAAGTGGTGTGTCTTCAGGCGCTATTCGGATTTCTACGATTTCCATACAAAGCTGCTTAAACTCGTAAGTTCGCTAGCATATGCTGATCGCCCAACGTCCAGCCAACACGATCTGACAATGCATTTTGACCTGTCTTTCCGACAATGATGGAACCATACATTCTTCCAGTTCCCGCATCTTGTCACGACAGTCTTCCCCGGTAAAAAGACGTTCAACAATATGTCAACAGCGTTCTTGGAACAACGAAAAACACAACTCAACATGTACCTCCAAAGTCTACTGCAGCCAAGCGTTCTCAATTACAAGGAGAACGCGGACATGGCCAAGCTGGTCGAACAGTTCCTCGAGCCAGGACGATATGAGCACACGATAAAGAAGAGTACGTGACCACGGAGCGGTATCGCCCCTGTGCTGAATTTCTTTAGTCTGGCGTGGCCTTTCTGGGTTGTTAAGCGGTCGCCTGGATTAATCATTCAACGGCAACGGTTCTCCTCCAAGGTAAACGCGGTATGGGCGCCATCGTGAACCCGCTGAAGAGCTCCGTGAAAACGGTCGGATCGATGGTCAAAAATGTTCCCGAAAACATATTTGACGGATTGAGAGACGGCCTTGTACGGGTCATGCGCTCGAAGCCTTCAGAACACCTTGAGGATAACTCCAAGGTCGGGGCGGGTATCGACGTCGACGTGGACGACAATATTCCGTTCAGGATTCTCCTCCTCCTGATGGACGAGGTATTCGACCTCAAAACCCGGAACACGTGGCTCAGGTGGGAGACAAAGCTTCGATCGACGAACTGGAATTCAAAACAAGATACTTTCTTCTTACTTGCTCTGAATTCTAAACTTTCTCGTTCCATTTTAAACCCCCACATCCCATAGACGTAGGATTATTGTCATTCTTCGCCAAATCGTCAAGACGACGTTCGGGGACACGATCAATCGGAAGATAGTTGAATCCGTCGCTGAGTTGACCTCTTCGGAGCAAATCGCAGAATACGTTAAAACTCTCAAAAACGCACTCTGGCCAAACGGCATCCTCGCCGAACAGGGGGCCGAACGCGATGCGAAGACAAAAAATCGGACTCGAGTGGCTGCCAAAGTTCTGCTCCTGTGCAGTGTGACAGGTGAGCTCCATCTTTCGCTCAATTTCGTCATTCGACATAACTTCGACGCGGAAGTTATCCGTGACACCACAACGTTATCCGTGATACCACAACGTTATCCGTGACACCGCAGCGAATCGTCGAGGAGAGATGACTACTAATTGTGAGCTCATGAAACGCTGATATTCACGAATTGTAACGTTGTTTCAGACGATCTTAAACGAATCATTGGCAGCGATACCACACGTCGGGGAATGCTTTGCGTCTTCGAAATGTTCCAGCACCAAGCCTTGAACAGGCGTCTGGTCTACGTGCTAATGGAAGGGATGCTCGCATCTCTGTTCCCCAATAATAAATTCTGCGAGCTGTTCCGCCAATGGCACGCGCCGTCCCCGACCATCTCCATGGTGAGCGTGCACTCGAGCGGCGGGGGCGCGAAATCGCCCCTGGCTACCCCTGAAATGGCGCATCGCCAAATCCCGGTTCCTCAAGCATCCGCTTCGACTTCCTCTTCAACGAGCACAGTCACCGGCTCGAACCTCGACACTGGCAACAGATGACGTTATCAAGAGGCAGGACCTTCCTCAGGACGGCCTGCCTCGGGCAAAGACGCTGCGAAAGCCAGTGCTGAAACCAAACGACACAAGCGGCATCATTCGAATTTCGTGTGAGACCCGATTGATCATAACATACTTTATGAGAAGTGCTGGCTGATGTCAGAATGCTGGAAAGATCAGCCCGGGATTTTGTGACTTCGAATGGCTCTCAGCAAAGTGCCGATTCTGAGGCATATGGAACACTGAACGGTGGAGATTGTCTGTGATTTAGGGGTTCAAAAGAACTCACAGAGAGATCAAGATTGTTGCCGGATGGCTGACGTTCAGGTCAGGGGGACAGCTTGTGAGCCGTCATCTGTGCTTTGAGGAGACGCGATAGATTATTAGGTCCTACAACGAAATCACTCCAAGATCATGTTGGAGACGATAGAAATGACGACGGAGTCCGCTGACCGGGTGTTCTTCAGCAGAACTCAATGTACAAAGTCACCACCACTTAGGTAAATTAAAAACTCGACGTGGTATATTCTGTGATCGCCAAGGCCATAGCGCGGATTATAGAGGCGTTTCGAGAGACAGAGTTCCGACCTGTCGATGGTCTGCAATCGCGTTAATTTCTCTCATGGCTGCCCACGATTCCCCAGCCGGTTGAAAAACGTGGCCCAGGAGAAAATATCATATCCAGCTATGCAGCTGTTATAATGAAGAAGAATAATAAAAGTGAAAGAAACGACGCAGACGCTCTCTTCAGAAACCTCCCGCGTTGATTCGCCAGGGAAAATGATTGCTCCCTCACGCGAGGATTGTTCCCGCGTTCGGTCCAACCATGTATCTTTATCGTCCTCAGCACTCTCATACAGGCGCCTGGCACCTTCTCATGTCTGACCAGGGCACATCCTGTGACCATCCTATCCATGGATCCCACCTCGACTGGAATGTCAAGCTCCCCGGAAAGCTACTCCAGAAGGGATTCGCTTGAACCGGGGCAATGGCTCGCTTCATCAAAAATTCGATGAGCCCTCGTGAAAGTCAACGTTTCTGGCTTTTTATCCTCCGCACGATTCAGACGCATGTTTACAGCTTTTGAATCACCAGCTTATGGCTCCACGCAGGTGTATGTTCTCAGGGCGGTAGCAGAAGTGCATGGTCATCCCTTCTTCTGAGCAAAGATACGCCTCTCCCACACCGACTGAATCTCAAAATGGGAGATAGGGAAACCTTGCTGCCCGGAAGGATGAGAGCGCTACGTTCCAAATGAAACCAGAATTTCTCCTTGATCCCAAGAAACAGCAGAAAGTATGCGCATCGGCCGGGACAAAATTGGGGATCGAGCATTCGGAACAAAGTTTTCAAATGGACGAATCCACAGGCTAATCCGGTCACCTCAGACAGCAGTCTGGAACGTCCACAATATTCCAACCAACTCCTCAATCACGTTCCAGAAGCAAAACTGATATGTTCTGATTGCCGATCCTGGTCTGAGGTTGAGCGTAGAATTTACCTCGAATTCTTTGATTCGATACCAAGATCGGGTGACGCATCCTATTGGTTCTTATCGGGTTGAACCAGCCCGGTGCATACAGCTCATCGTTCTCCATGCTTCAATCCAGCGCCCACTTGAACGCGCCTGAATGTTCGAATCGCATGCCGTCCAAAGCACAGGGAGAGTTAATTGGGTTCAGGATCGTATGAAGTCCGTTGATTGACTCACCGTCATATGATTTCACAGACATAAAAATATCGAGCTTTGTTCCTACGAATCCCGAAGAGTGGATCTCATTCGAGAGCAGGCTTGTTCGAATATCATTCCCTCCTTGACGCCAACACCATGCATATACCTATTCACACAACAAGGAACAGCCCTAATTCGCAGAGAAAATGTATGCGAATCGGAAGTTATTGGAATCGGACGTCCACATGTATGAAAGTACCGTAACGTTCAACTTGGGCTTTATTTCGATGGTTCTGAGAATCGTTTCCGCGAGCACGCGTTGCCGTGCTTCCTCGCAGCAGAATAAAAAGCTCATTACACAGGTTCAATGAATTTCATTCCTTCGCAAAAGAGCCACGTCACATATTCGCCTGGGATTCCCAACTTTTGCTCTCATCAAACCACTGAGAGGCTCATGTTCATGCCTTGATTGGCATGTTTCGATAGATGCGTAGGTGCACTCTCGCAGCTGGGAATGTATTCAGTCATCTTCAATGCAGTGTCCCGTACCGAAATCAGCAGCGGTTATCGGATCGATGAGATATTCCTTGACCCTGACAGATGGAACTTCCCCTTTCTGGGATGGGTTAATTTTTTCCCGACCCATCTCAAAGAAACGTTCCTTGAAACCGGCATCGGGGAACAGTGGAGCAGTTCTCCTAGAGCATGCTGCAAGCGCTCTTCTCCCGGAAAGGGTTTAATTTCTGATTCGGGAAACCCACGTAGAGGTAATCCTCATTTTTACGCTCAGTCACATAGGCCAGAAGATCCTCGATCGCGCGTGACGCCGGAATTCGCTGGTGGTTCGCTTCGCGTCGCAGCTGCTCCACCTGCTGCCTGAGCTGCTGCAGCGACGACATTCTGTGATTCGAATCTGGAAAATCCGATAAAAAATCAACTTGGAGCTACAGACTGGGAACGACACTTCCCGTTTCAGTATTGCGCAATGCTCCCCGTGGTACACGTTCACTGCAGCTGACTAGCTCGTTACGTGCGCAACGATATTTCTCTGAAACTACGCCACAATTCAAACGAGAGCTCCCGACAAAGTCCGCTGGAATCCAACACGCCTCAAAGGCACTCACTGCAATCCAATGCGAGGCCGTTGAGGAAACGATTCAGTCGCAACAAGTAGTTGTTTTGTTTCGAACCGTCAGACACTCTGTGCAGTGTCTGCTCGCAATGGTGACGGACGAAGGATGAGAGTCAACCCTCACCCTTACCAACCGTTGGTTGGTAAACCATGCACACGAGCGCTCGCCGAACACGTATTCAACGTCACAGATTGGAAACTACCCTCTTCACTGATGAGTTCAATTTCAAAGTTCGAGACGTATCTGGACGTCCGAATGAGCGGGGATGGAATTCGATCACGATTGATTTATGGCAATCGTTGGGAGTGAACAAAGTCCGCGAGAGACCGACGAATCGCATCTTGATGCCTCCCATGGGTTTGATGGCAGAAGGGAATGAGAACGATGAGATCAACAGGAGCAAAACGTTGTTCTCAATGAACGTTTTATTATCGAAGGTTTACACAGTGCTCTCTCTACTTACTGAATCTCCCGCCATGCAACTGATTGTCGCGAGCGGAGACCACGCTTTCTCTCTTCTTTATCGTGAACGATTCCACAATGCGTCGTGAACAATAAGCTTGTGGTATTCCTGAGTATTACCTCCATGAAATCACTAAAATGTCTGAGCGTCGACGCAGTGCGCCGCATAACAAGGCCGGCACATCTCAACGTCCCCCCTTTCTCCAGCTCGACTGTGGTAAGCTCGGAGAACGGGAAAACGGCGGAGTGTTCAAACTACCACTAGTGAGCACTGGTCAGAAACGAATCTACCGACGCCGAATCGACGAGCGTCGCTAGCACTGAATTACGGCGCTTCCTGATCACGAGTAGACCATGATTAACAGAACATTCACGTAGGAACGAGCACAGTTCGCCTCTCATCAATCGGATGAAACTCCGCGAATACAGTCTACTCGGCATCAACGAGGGATTCCAAGCTACGTAGCCCCCGACGAGACACAGTCTTGTACAAGTTAACGATTCCAATATCGGTTTGTTTATCACTTTCTTCGTACGTTGTGCCATGTATCCTCATATGCATCCGAATTATCACCTGGAGAGAGATGGGCACTAGAAGTATCTCCTCGTCGGATAGAAACGAAAAGATGTCCGCATGGCGTCCGAGGGAACGACCTATCGAAAAAATGGGAGAATAACTTGAGGCTATCAGTATCAAAGACGCACCTCCGGCAGGAGAACCTGCAGAATGTAGAAGATGTTGAACCCATGCTCTCGGTTGAAATGGTCCATGCAGAGCTTCTTTATGAGATCGAGCTGAGTCGGCGTAACCGCCTGATAATAAAAACAAGATCGATGTCCATGGTAGGAGCCTAGTTGGAACAACATCGTTTATCGCTGCCGACCCATATGGCGGCCCGACATCCGCTTCGGAACGGATACGCACCGTAATTGGAATGGCATTGTCGAGTAGACTGTTTTGTTCTCTCATAAACAGAATGTGACGCTGCCGTAGCGGTTTACCGACCGCCACCGATATTATTTCGGGCTCCAGCTTGTAGAACAGGTACCTGAAGAGGAATTCCCGAATTTCGCATACTTGTATAAAGATGATGCGTTCGTTAGTCTCAGGAAAATATGCTGAATCAGGAAGACAACATGCTGATGCCGGACAGATCATGGGAGAATTATTCTGGATGAGAAGCGTCCATTCGTGCAGCTGGAATCCGGAACGCGATACGGAATTCTTCTAGCTTGCGATGAGCATTCTCATGAATGATGGTTGTGATCGATTCGAATGCATTCCTACTCGAACACGAGGATGACGACGGAGTCTCATTCAGAATCGTCTCGATCACGACCGACACAAGATTCCGACAAAACGCGTTCTTCAATGGAACTAACGGTATCCACGTGACAAGCAAGGCCAAGACATCATCGAACGAGAAAAATCTGAACGGAGGTAACTTTTCTCTGATTTGCTGATAGGAAAACAAAATCATTCAATGTGACGGCGGGAATGAACAGGCTCAACGAATCGATCCACGAGAAGGAAGCTTAGCTGGAGTCACCAGGAACAGTCTGCTTGCAAACCCATGGAGCTCCATGGCAGCTGAACGGTGACTGAGAACGTACACAGCAAGTGTTCGGAGTTCACACCGCACCTGATGTGACATTCGGTGAGGTTTTTGAGTGATTTCAGCCTGGAAATCTCAGCTTCCAGCTGTGCGATTTCTCTGTCGGTGTAGGTTTTCTTGTCGATGCGATCATGGTTTTCTTTCGTCCAGCCGAACATCAAGTCCTACAGACGGGGAAGAACAGTCCAATGCGCCCTTACGTACATTACTAGCTGGACCCGGTCTGTCCCGAGATTCCCTATTGAGATGAGTGAGCTTTAACGACATCGCTTACCGACATCAAGCACTTCTCCGGAGCTGATGCTTTGTGGTGTCGGAGTCGCTTTTGTGCGCCAGCTTTCTCGGGTGATGCTTCTATCCGTTTCCGCCGAACGGTTCGAAGTTGCAAGTGAGGCTCCGCAGGGAGCGGATTCTGACTCGCGAGTGTCGTGACTTGTGACGGACTAGAAAGGCAATAGGCTTTACCTTCCTGCTCGAGTTTGTGAGATGTCGCATCAATGTTGGATTCGGGATAGCACTCAGCCAGAGAGCTCACCGGTATTGCAGTTGTGGATCGGTGGCTCCCGAGGGTTCATAGGCTTCCTCTTCACTCGCCTTCGAGTCCGGAGCTCTGTGGGGCAAAACGCAACCATTACTCCAGCTGGAATCCTCCCGTTCAGTTCTGTCCCGAGCAAAAATCGGAACGGTATCACAAGCCGACGTCCCGATCGGTTTCGGATTTACTGGCGCCTAATAAAAACACGGGGATGGAACGATAAGCCGCTCCCAGTAGCCCAAAGAGCCTCACCCGATAAGCCGATTGATTTTCTTCGAGGCGGGTTTATACGACATCCCTGAAACCGTCTGGGACGTTAAGACCGCAGGAACGTATTCGTTCACTTCGGGTGATCTCTTCCGGCTCGGCTTGTACGTCGCATTTTTCGATGTTTTCAGAGTCCTCGATCGCGACTTCCTGCGGAAAGGAGATCTCCAGCCGTGAGTTTCCAGTCTATGCGCAGGGTTCACAGATGTGCACGGGTTTTCTGAAAAGTTCGACTGAATGCTATTTCTGAACTCACGATTTGATTTCAGTGGGATCGTATGCGTCTTTCGTCGTCGGCTCTGAGCGAATCTTCGAGGGCACATACTGAGCGGGCCCGACACCGTTCGTCTGAAATTTCGAAGGATCGCATGTTCTAACGACAGAAAAAGAGACGTAAGCAGCGAAGCACGGGACTCGAAATAAGCGCTTACATCCAGGTTTCTCTTCTCCTTTATGGTAGGGATGTACTCCGGAATGTACTCTGCGCCATTGTTGCGTTTTCCTATTTTGCTCGGGCTATAAGTTAGAGATCCTCCCGTGCCTCCCACAGGGATATATGTGTCGTCCTCCTTCGCAGCACCGGCTACCGGTCGACATTTCGCCCCCGAATCTCTCGATTTCTGTTTGACTGGGGTTCTCTCTTCGCTGGAAGATTTGCTCTGCAACTTCAACCAAATTACTTTCATCCCCATGGATATTGGGCGGAAGTTGCGAAAACACGCCGGCACCCGATGTCCGATGCGAAAGCTTCTTTTGGAATTCGACTTCGCATGCTCAGAAGTACTTTGAAACGAGTGAAAATCACCCCCATTGGGCGAAACTACCACCTCGCTGTTTGTGATGGACGAGTTCCTGGGGGACACTTTTTTAGTGATCGCTTTCGGCGAATTCTTCGCTGGCTTCTCCTGCAAATACTCTGTATCAGAATCAGGAGGGACGGTGAGGAACGCGGGCACGTCAGAAACCAATGTTGTCCTCTGGAGCGGACGAGATTATCCCGTACAAGACGGTGATCAAGGAACAAGCGCAAAACGGAATACCAATGATTCAGATCGATCGTGGTCATCCATTCCCTCGTCGAAGAGAGTTTTGTAGAGCTCTCGTTTACGATCGTGATCATCCATGCCATCATCGAAAAGAGTTTTGTACAGCTCTCGCTTCCGATCACACACAGGCGAGGACCCAACGGAACGGGGCGTAGCATTGAAACTAGATTTTTGCACCGCCGCGTTCCGAGGTATTTCAATGGGTGAGACGCTCTCTTCGGCCTCCGGTTCCTTTGTAATGTACATGTAGTAGAGACCGAGATAGTGGCGAACCTTTAGGAAAGAAGAGGAAGGTATTGAAACGTTGGGGCTTCATTGTAACATTTAATTCTAATTGGAAACATCACTGATTGCTCAAGAGAGTAATCCATACCTTCTTGAACGTTCCGCCGTAATTTTTCACCCCGTCGCTGATGCCTGGAGTAGCTCTCCTGCTGGACCGCAGTTGCAGGACGCTCATCTCACTCAACGAAGGGTTGGCCACAAATTGAGCTTTGAAGCCGCTCCGAGTCACCTAAGAGGGAATTTAAGAATTCATTCAAACAAGAACTCAGGGAGTTTCTCGCGCATCCTTTGGCTAGACCAATTGTTCGGTACTCCACGCATCATACTCTCTCTTAGCGCCTCGGGCCCCGGAAGGAACTCGCAATTGAGTCGAAGAAACAAGGAAACTCACCGTGACGCTCTCGAGCTTGAGATCACTGTCGTTCGAAATCCGACCGAGAGCTTCCAGTACCATCTCCGTCAAGAGATCTCGCGACACCTGGCAATGATTGCGAGTTTGAATACAATTATTCAATGTTTCTTGAATTGTATAGGGCCAACGTTAAATGATCTCGGTGGGAGAAGTCGAAGACGAAACTCACGTTCAGCTTCAAGGATTCCTGCGCAACTCGACAGGTTACGGCATGACCATATGCGGTGAGCCAGAGCTAAGGAACAAAGATAAGGCGAAATTGAGTTCTCCTCGGAAACAGATATCTGCAGTGTGCACAGAGAAAGGCAACCTGCTCGGAGCCAATCAGCAGGCTTGAGCTACACGCGGCAGTCGACTCACACGTGGATCGAATCAAGCAACAGACAATCAGGAAAATATCACATTGCCGCAGAGGTAATGTTAATCAATCGAATTTACATCTTCACAGAGTTTTATGATTCTTCCCATCGGACTCGCTCGCTTTCGAACGCAAGCGTTCAAGTTTGTTTCTCACAGCTCTGTATGAGATAATAATAATACCATCGCCCCGCGCTTGTTTCTGCCCGGAAAATCATGACCCAGATCTTTAATGAACACAACGGAGCGGAAACGAGTATAAAATGGAGCGAAAATCGAACAAAATGTCGCCTCCGCATTCCCAGATGATTCGGATTGTGCTAGACTTGTCTGTACATATGCTCCGAAGGCCTGACGAACTGCACGGCACCCCTGCTGAGAAGGAGCATCCTGAGGGTTCTCTTCATTTCATCTTCGCCAGGATGAGGGAAACACAGAGAATGAAGACCATTCGACTGCCCGTAACGATGGAGTACACTCCGACGGCTTGTGCGCTCACAGAGCAGTGAGCAATCTGCCCGGGGATCACGGAAGCAGATTCAATAGTCTAAGTGAGTGAGATGGTGATGTCAATCTGGTCATCAGCATTTGGATCGGCGCCTCAGGGGATGGGTGCCGAAGATTGGGTCAAATATTTTCTCTTTCCTTCGTCGAAGAGATAACCCGTGAGATCCCAGGAAATGTTCGAGTAGTCTAAGCAAGTTGGCGAGTAACTTACATCACGCATGACGACGAACTGTCTGATTGGCACTTGACACACCGTTGGTCACTGGATGCCCTCCCGTCACAGTCAAGTCCGTGGTTGCATTCATAGAAATAACTGTAAACCTTCAGAGACGAACTGTAGTCAGACGCTGGGAGTTTCGCATATGGAACAACGGCGGTATGACGTTCAGCGCGCCGCCATCTTTTTAAGCGCGAAACATTTGAAAATCGCGCGCGAAAAAAATACTGGAGTGGAGAGCTGTGAGCTCTGCTCTTCCATGGTATTCTGCCGAAACACATGTAATCCCTCATACAAACAGAGTTTGTTCCAGGGTCCCAGGTATGCGAGAAGGAGGAGGCTGACCCTGGACGAAGTGTTCATAAGCCCCGTCAGGCGAACCAACGGAGCGAGATGAGATATTTTTTCGCTGTTTGTTGCGATTTCCTCCTCGGTGAGCCGATACACAGCCTCAGAAAATGAAACAAAGCTCAACTGAGATCTCCGCTCGGGACGAGCTCATCTAGGGGCTCTCTAGGCGGATACAAAATGTGGGCTGGAACTATTTCCAAGGCAAAGCTGATTCGCAAGCATCTGGAAATTGCGCTGCCCTGGAAATCGCTTCGGAAGCGAGTCCCCGGATTATCCCCCAAAGGTACAACCTCGATCAGGAGGATCGAGAGCAGGAGGAGGAGTTGAGGTTGCATGGCAGAATACTACCCTCTCCTTTGGAATACCCTTTCCACTTCTTGGCTCCTGGCGTCGGGGATGAAAGCTCGCAGACTCCTTGGATTTCGACATGGAGTTGGCAGAGTGAAATCCGAATAAACGTACGCTTTTTAGACGCTTCTCGCTCGCCTGCATTCAAGCGCGATATGTGGATCTCATACGTAGCCATACTCCTAGTGGCCCTTGGAGCGTCTTACGGGCGTGAATGGCAACAACATGACCTCGAGGCTAAAAACGGTGAGCGGTGACTCCTGTTTCAGTCAGAATCGGATGCAATGAACGGCTAACACCGCACAAACCGTGATTTCCGGGATGAGGAATAGTTCAGACGAGTCGCGGGATGATCCCCTCCGCTCCCGCCGCAATGTCGCAATCGACGGGAGTACATCTCGGCGTGGTGACTCCGATCCGGTTTTGGGTCCCGATTCCGCTCAATTTGGGCCGCATTCATGACCGTTCCGTTTTTCAACAAAGCAACGTGATTCCAGATGAAACCGAGTACTCGGCAGAAAAATGTTCGCGGACTGTGGACATCTACCAGAGCGTGGAAATGCCCGCCCTCAGTCCGAGAAACCGTGGAAAGCCCCTTCATTGCGTCTTTAGGATTCGGGTCCGACCAGCCAGGGACGACTGGGTAGTTTTTGTGAGATTTACTCGCATGCGTGTCGGAGTACCCTCAGATAACCGCGAGTCCTGCCAGGGAGGTAGGTCGGCGACCAAGTTCTGCTTCGACCGCGGCATTTTTCGGAAGCCATTCAGATTCGACGAAGTGCTTCTCGCAATTTCAGGTTACATGCAGATCGTGGATGGCTACACCAAGGAAACAAACATTTCCAATCGGGAATCCCCGGGCTCCTACTGCGGCGAAATCGATTCGCCGAAAATTTTCATTTCCGAAACGCCTTACGTGAAGGTGGTCTTCCATGTCGACGCCTACGAAGTCGACACTTATCTCCAATTCGAAGCCACAGTGAAACAACAGCAAGAAGTTGCATCAAGGTACCACGACTCGCTAGCCGAGCTAATCGTTCCTTTTCTTCAGATCGTCGCGTCAGAAACCCAAAATAAGATTCCCTCTTTCAGATACGGTCAATACTCAACGCTGTATCCGCACCGACGGGGCCAACCCGTCGCTAACACTTATTGCCACCGATCATTCAAAGACTGCTCGCCAGGACGTTGTTTCGTGCAAAGTCCAGCTTTTCCAGGGATCTACCCCCGAAGCTTGGCCTGCAAGTATCGCATCAGCGTGCGACAAAGCCTCGTGGGTTTGGACCTGACGTTCTTTGACGTCGACGGTCTGCGTTGCGACAATTTACTCATGTGTTTCCCTCGGCCAATCTCGAAAGAGGCGGAAGAATGTCCGTTCGACTACGTGCGAATCTACGACGGACCCTCTGAGAAACACCCTGTCATAACGACCCTCTGCGGGAGGGGTCGCCTGAAATCCAACATCGTGGGCTCGGGTTCTGAGATGCTTGTGAGTTTCGTGACCTCAGCAGCCGGTCCGCTTCTGAACACTGGGTTCCACTTCAAGGTACGATGCGGGCCGCTCGAATGCTGCATGCTGCGAATTCGGTAGCTTCGGTGTGACGGGTTTCTAACAAGACATTCTACGCACATGTTCAGGCTGACAGCGTTTACGACTCGGGTGAAGGCGAAACCATCCAACTCCACAATCAACCGGACGGAAAATGTGTCATACAGAAGAGCGTATCGTCTCACCCGAGCACATTCAACTCTATCCGCTCCTGGTACCCGAACAACACATCCTGCCAATATCGATTCTCGGCTCCCCAAGGCGAAATTATTCGGCTCGAGTTCACCGAATTCCGCGTCGAAAGGGTGACGTTTTGTTCTGAGGCCGTGCGCATTTACGACTCTGCAGAAGTTGACCCTCGCTTCATCATCACCAAACTGTGTGACACCAACCGGCCCAGCACTGAAACCCCCCGCTCCGTTTACGAGTCGAGCTCTAACTGTTTGCTGGTGGACTTTACGTCAAAAGTCGGCAGCCTTGACGGAAGCTCCATCACGTTCTCGTTTGAGGTGCGCCACGTCCGGCCCATTATGAAACGCATCCCTGATTGCGGGAGAACCGATGCCAACGGAAGAAAAGGTAAATATGCAGTCCTGTTGTGATGCCCCGTACAAATAGAGCCGTCTGAACGATCGAGAACTGAGATCGATGTTCATTTCGCAGTGCAGTGCCATAACTCGACGACAGCCCAGTCGACAGACGAGTCGTCCCAGTCAACTGACACAACGAAAGACCAGTGAAGGACGTTTCCGGAGACCCTGTAGGACTCCGGGAAATCATCGAAGCATTTGCCGCCGCCGGATCGAACGTAGAGAGGAGGTTTTTTTTATCCTGAGAACGAAACGCGAAACGCTACAGAAATCAATCAGTCTTTTGAGGAGTTGCTCTCCGTCGGGACCGGATATTTTCGGAGCGCTGCCAAAGAATACAGTTATGTGATGGAGATAAATCGTCAAATTCAGTATCATCGGTCGTCAGATTCAGTTTCATCAGTTTCACGATGGGAGTCCGTAAAGGCTGGAAATTGGTTTGCTGCTCCCCGTTCGGTTTCTTTATCCCACCCGCGGAATCTTCCAACGCCCAAGACGTTCTATAGACTTTCCACGTCGTCATCAGTAAATCCCAAAAGGATGAGTTGACACAAAGATGACTCCCTCGCAGATTGATTGGTATCAGCTGAGAGCGAAGCCAAGTGAGACAGCTTCAGGTTGAGTCGAAGCTTTGATTTCTAGGGAGATTCTTTGTCAAAATACTGTTTCCAGTCACTAGTCGCGAGGGCAACCGCCAGATGGCTTTGTTTATGATTTACCGCCGTGGAACAACTTCGAGAGAAATTGAATAAACACGAGTATATGACCATGAAGTTTTTAGCACTCTCGTTTCCCAAGCTGTCTGCCATGATCCACACGTTCTATTCGCGCTCGATGCTAGCCCATGGAAATGGCACGCCTGTCATTCGCTGGGGCCGATCCCTGGGATCGCGGGGAAACAAATTTTCAGTTCAGAATATTCAGGACCCCTAGGTCCACGCATCGAACAGAGCCTGTTCCGCGTACGTCCACAGAACGGAGAAACTGGAGCCAGCGACGGCAGAGACATTCTCGATGGAGCGTGGATCGGATCGCGACTACAGGGTGGGATGAGTGTGTTAAGAAGTGTAAGATTACATGACGGGCGAGTCGCTCTCGGAAGCACTGACAAAGTTCATGAAGGTGGTCGGGCTCAGTCTGTCGCGTTTGGAATCCTGCGCACGCAACACCGAAGGCGTTCCGGACGGTACTCGATCTCAATTTCCGACTGCCCAGAACCTGCTCGTTCTGAGCTAGCTGCGGAATCGTTGGAATCGCTGAATCCTTTCTAGACGCGGAAATGGTTCGGCGGTTTTTCGAAGGGGAATGCACAAGTTCCGCGTCGAACTCCCCTGTCAGGATTTCACCAAATGGACCCGAACCTCGGATAGGAGACAACACAGCCCCCCCCCCCCCCCCCCCTCCCAGCCCCGCCCCCTCAAGCAACGGCTCTCGGAGATTCGGAATGTTTTTTTTTCTCGCAGTGACTATTCTCGATGCCGCGGGGGTTATCATTCCGAAGGAGACAGGACCACGGAAAAATTCACGACTGTTCTTTTTCGACTCGAAATGAGTTCGTGTCCTTCGGCATCCGCGACTTCTGAGTGATTCACTCTTGGCTCTTGCTCTTAGTGCGGGGAAAGGTCAGCATTTTCCGTCGTCAACCGCACGATGGCTTCGGCAGAAACGCTCAACCATCTTATCTGAGTAGAGCGAAGCTACTTTCCTGGTTTATCAGTCCATATTCAAAGTGCACTCGCTGACGCTCAGTCTCCCTCCAGTGGGTACTTCGAGCCAATCGAGAGAAAGCTGTTTTTTCTTCTATGACATGACTCTCAAGCGAACGAGCGAACGGACGCCATCAACCCTCCCTCGCCGCACACATCGTCCCAGAGCAGTCCGTCAGTAGAGCATCACCAAGCCACCGCAGCGAACGTCGCTCTGGAGCATTCCGTTCGAACGGGACGAAGATCACGGCTCGCACTCGAAGCGGACATTAGTGCCACAGAGGAAGAGCGCCCGACGCGAGCTCTCACAGCTGATTCCCTGACAGTGAAGTCCTCGTTGACGGGCTGGGATTCAGCCTTCTGAGATA
>JAQZDE010000055.1:0-25000 GCA_037576195.1 Phytoseiulus persimilis | reverse complement strand
GAACATACAATCAATAGCCCTCGGAATTGTTACAAACGAAGTTTCCGTGGATATTTCATTAAAACAATTTTATAAAAAGAAAAAGGTCTGAGTTGTCCAACCATAGGACCCGTCCGATCAATCATGAATTTTTGGTACATTCCCCGAGTCCTAGGTTCTCTGGAGCAATCGCGACTCAAGTGCTCAGTAATGTTCCTACCCCTGCCCCACGGAACTCATCCATCATTCTGACTGCCATTTGAACAGCCTTCCTAGGCTTGTCCAAGCTTCCCAATGGAACCTTTTACCTCCAGAACGCTCCACTTAACAGAACTTTTCCTCCGCGGGCATTTCCAGGTTGCAGTGCGAGGCTCTTGAATGCTGACCACGGACTTTCACCCGGAGGAAAAAATCAATGTTGACCATCGCACTCACTTTGGAGTAATGTGAACCACAACCCGATATTACGGGATTAGTGTCCCTGGAAGTATAGTTTGAGACAATTCTTCTCCGCTCCTCAGAAAAAAATAGTATCTAGTTTCTCTCGAATTCGAATTTTGTTTATTCAAATGACAAAGAGAGTTAATGTACCAATTGTAGATTCATATCGGACTTCCGATCGAAACGAAGCTCTCACAATTTTGATAGACTGAAGCCGTAGCTTCGCCAACATCGAAAGTTGTACGACAGAGGCCGGCAAACCATCCCGGCCGACGTCTCCGGGGACCTAATTGAGAATTCCGTGGTTCTTTTCCTTTCATGGGACAAGGGTGAATTCGGGGGTTCTTTCGTATCGACTCGTCCATTTTATCGGAGTCCATACGGGGCTGAGCTCTCCCAAAAAGATCGAAAATTCAGAATGACACTGATGAATCAATTCCTCCTGGAGTTGATTCCCTCTGCGGTGAGAGGAAACCTCGAAAGCCAAGCCCCGAACCCGAGCCAGTGTTGAAGACAATTAAATTTTGATCAAAAATTGATCCAGAGCTGTACGAGGTGCTCTGTGAATTCTGATCAACGTGTGAAGCTGTCTTCCTGCTTCATACGTTCCTTCCGAATCTTTACATCCTAGGAAGAATGTCGACCATGCTAACAGTGTCAGTTAAACACTGGGGAATCGTGGTTCTCAACAGCGTCTGGTGGAATTTCCGACCAAAGTCGTCAGTTGAGACGATTCCCATTGAGATGAAACCGGGGAAATATTTCTGTGACCTCACGGGGATATGAGTGAGCACCCGCGTCGGACACGTCGCCTTAAGTAAATCTACTCTCACGATATAAGATAATTTGGATGACTTCTGGGAGCGGCTGTGACAAAGCACTGTTCTCCTCTCGATCGCGCACTCTTACGAATTCTCATTCGAAATTTCGCAACTAAAGACCCTCTTAACCGCTCTTGGTGCGCCGCGATTCCGACCAAAGTTGGCGCTACAAGTTCCGCCGCCGATTGACTCGACGACTGATGAACAGGGCCGAGCGCCCGAGACGTCTCCACTCACTGTCTCGGCAGTGATCTGTCTGGTTCGAATGATTCAAGCAAACGATGGGTCCGAAGGTATTACCGAATTGGATCGATTCCCTAGCTCTGAGGTCGTGTCTCGTCGGCGCACCGAAAGCGCAACTGAAAATTTCATGCTCGAAGATTCATTGTCAAGAAGCACAGAAGGCTCCCGGGACCAAGTTTTGTCCCATCGGTACAATTCCTGCCTGTGTCAAGGACTCGTTCTATCGACGTCGACATCGAGCCTCGAAGTATCGTTTCCTCGACTTTGTAAAGAGTCTTCACTTCTTGAGTGTCTGGACACTCAATTTGCGGGCCTTGATCAGGTACAACGTCAGATCCGCATAGTTCCTCTTCGCTTTCCAGTCTGGAGAGTAAATCTACCTAGATAAATGATCTTTTATACAGAGAGCCTTTACATGATTTACAAGCGGAACGTTCTCCGAATTTCCGTCTCGGATCGCCACAAAAATGTCGACCCTGAAACTCGTTGAGCGTTTCGTGCAAATAATATCAACCGATCTGTCACTCACTAATCGACTGATCGATCATATCACTCTGCTCCAGTCGGTCGGTCTATGCATTCACCTGGTTATCTGTAACAGTCAAGTCGTGTTCGAGGAACTATTCAGTCAAGAAATTCCGAGGTTTGTCGAGGAAAACAATGAGCACTCGAGGAAGAGAGATCGCGAAATCGCTCAAGAAAAACGCCTTGCCTTCGCGAGCCCTTAACAGTTCGAATCTTCTCCGGCGCCCCTCCGTATCATGGTATCACGAACCCGGTTCCGGACCCCTGAATCCTCACTTGGAGTCCCTCCCGCGTTCTAATGAGTCTGTCTAAACGTTGAGAGCTGATAAGTTTCCATCTCGTCTTCCTCTCGGCTCTTACAAACAGGCAGTTTTCCCGATTTCAGAATTTGAGATCCCTTCCCGAGGAACCGAAACTCTCCCCGACATGATGATAATAGTAATGATAATGATAACCATTTCACCACCCGGTAATTATCACCCGCCTCACTTCTGCGCTCTTCGCGCATTACGTACCTATCTGCAGTCCAGATTCGCGGAAAGTCGTTTGAGGTCGAGTCCACTCGAATGCGCCACAATGGCACCGGCGGTCACCGGTTCAGCGCGCTCTAGGCGCGCCTGATTCTCGCGACGAAACCATCCTGAGGATAGAGACCGTCGGCGGCGACGTAGACTTTTTCGTAGAGTTTCGCCGGTATCCCGAGATCTCCAATGTACATCTTGCACACAAGGTCGTTTTCGACCGGGACGGACGACAGCAGCGGTAGGAGCGGGAACAGAACGAAGTTCGCCAGATTCGCCGAATAGAATGGAGGATCCACAAGGAACACGCTTGTTGCAGGAAATTTCGCGCACTGGTCCAGATAGGGATGCAGAGTACAGCCCACAACTAGGTCCACAGGGATATCTAGGAGTTTCGAACCGTCCACAATTTTGACCCCTGCCATTTCACAGAGTTCGAGTTCGGATCGGAAAACGACGTCGTCATCTCTAACCATGCGATCCGTCATTATGTACACATTCTTCACTTTTCCAGCGAGTTGTCGAGCGGCCGTGATGCCACTGAAATCGAAAGGATGGCAGTCGTTACGGAAGCTTCGATCCGTTCAAAAGCTTGAGGCCAGTTAAAGTAGCAGCATCGGACAGCAGGGAACTTCATGAATCGTCCCCGGAAATGGGGAAACGCTCACCACAGGGAAATGTTCATTGGTCCGGACAATTTCTCGGGTGAGAGAACGAATACAACTGATGTCCGATTGTTCTGTTGTAGGATCACGCTGCAGATGTCTCTCGACATCGCCTCGCGAAGCGAATCGCTTGAGATTCCCAGCTTCGTGGCCTCCTGAAGAATTTTGTCTCGTGCGGACCGAGTCACAGCGGGAACTTTCGTGCCAGACGGTACTGCAAATAAGACCAAAGGGATGACATTGAGTTTTTGCCAGAAAACGTGTGCATCAAACATAGGCCCTTGTTCTTCAGAGTGTGTCCACGGAGAACCATGCCATTCGAGCCAGAACCAATCCTCATAGCGCTGAACTTACCGACAGCGAACATGACTGATCGTTTCTCTTCACGTTGCACGATCTTGTCAGAATTTGTGAGAACGTTTTCGTCATGTCTGTATTTTTTCTCTTTGCGAATATTGCAATCGGCGAGACGCACTACATTCGGATCACACGACTTGTTAATTTCAGCGAAAACCTTCTCTTTGTTGAACAGTTCAAGATTCTTCTCGAAGTCGAAATCTTCCTGCAGTGAAACCTGGTCGCTGTCGATACCGAAGCATTCTTTATCTCTATGGGCTCGTGAGGTGCTCAGCGAGCTCGAAAATGTCCTTGTTCTCTGTTTCTGTAATTCCTTGTCCAATTTGGGGGTCTTCGGCGGAGTTCGACTTCCGTTCGTCTGATTCCTTTCCTTGAGGATGGGCGACACCGAAAGTTTGTTGAGAAATCTGATATCTGCGATGTCGGCTGCACTGTAACGCGGAAGAGAGGGCAATGAGCGAGGCAACACAATTCAGGACCTTCCCAAGTATGAATAATTCGAATGGAGCATGAGTATACAGTGGAAGCTTCACTTACGCGATGACGACATCTGGGTAAAGCAACTTTTTTCCATTTTTGGAGGCTTTCGAGATGCTCACTGACTGGTCATCCTCGTTCACCGCCTGGATTATGCCCTGGTAGACCCCCAAAACAGAACAGTCAATTTCAACGAGGGTTCCTTTGTATTGATTCACACTCATCGCTGATAGGCTGTCTCGATGCTGGACAGATTTTCGCGCTTCTTCTGCTTGCTTGATAGCTGCTATTCCTGCAAACCAGAACCCCAACGTTAATGAATACATTGCGGGGGTTCAGCTAGACGACGACACATTCGTTGAGGATCGATTGCCGTCCGGAGACAATGGCGGGCGCCTTCGTGTGCAAGCCCGCAACCAACTGTTGGAAATCTGAATATATAGCAACATCTCTTCGTCTCCCTGAATCTACAAAGGTAGCGTCCCGCCAACCTTGGCCGCATTTGCAAGCTTGAAGCAGGACGGTATTCTGAATGATGATATCAATGGATTTTGACGAAGCAAAAACACAGCCTTTAACTATACCCACGTACGAGAGATCGTTCGAACTCGATACTTCCAGAGAAGATCAAGAGCATGGATTTCTGATCCAACTTTAGCTCGGGCTTGTGTGCCCCTTAGCCGATCGTCCAATCATCTGAGGCCTCCTTGAACAGCTTCGACCAGCTGGTCGCAGTCGCTCTGGACTATGCATAGCTCCATGGAACATTGATTTCGGCATTAGCAGCCGCAGAACTGACCGTCTATGCATGCGAAGCTGAGTTCGAGGGACAACTAGGAACCTACGCCGTCAAAGTGACAGCCATGGCCATCTTAGTGATCCTAAGGTAGGAAAAGTTGCGGGCTACCCGAAATGATAGCGTCCATGAGCCAGCTCATCGAGAGAAAAGCAGACCAGAATGATAACATACGCTAGAGCTGCCCGAAACGGAGATCTGTGAGATGATCTATCCTGTCCTTCGCCTTCGTTCTCGAACCTCAACTGCACGTGAATCACGATTAGACACTTGATGAATTTGCTGTAGGTCGTCGCACAGACGGCAGCTGCTCCGTCATTGAGGACTGCCGACTCCCGAAGAACGAATGGTCGCTCGAAATAAGTTTGGTGATCACTGTGAGTCAAGTCGATCCGGATATTATTGAAAAATCTCGACGGATCAGCCTCGAACTCGACCTGCGTTTCAAACTAAATCAAACTTTCGTCGGGTCCAATTGCGACGTAGGGTTGCAGCGACTTCTTCCTCCTTATTGTGTTATGGCTGCCTTCCTGGCGAGGGTGGCTCTGTGATTCCAATGCGTTCATTCAAACCCGTGCCCGCGATGTTTCAAACGACAGGAGCGTTCCCAACGTGTCTGGCGCGAAACGGAGTTGAAGTTCATCGACTCATTCATTCCGTACCACTGCGGAGAGCAGTTTCGCCCTCAAGTCATTGCAGGTCACCTTCGTCTGCCGCATCTCACGTCATTCACGACGGAGGCAAATCGCTCAACATATGAAAAGTTTTATCCTGAATCCGCTTCCTCAACCGATCGTCAGGTGAATCACGTGATATCATTGCGGGGGTCACAACGAGTCACAGAACGGAGACGAAGGTCTGTCCCGAAGTACTTCACGGACAACGATCTGATGCTAGATTCTGCGAAATACTTTCGGAACTTCAATGTCATATACATCTCTCTATCGTTGTTCCGGGCACGCGAAACACAAGGATCGCTATCGCCAATCATGGATTAGAGTTTAGAGTGGCCAACAACCAGCGCTGGATGGAGTCATCAACGCTGACGATGATAATCACAGCGATCTCACACGTTGGAAGTAGCACTGGCTTTCGCAATTCGTGGGTCACGTAGGCCTTTCCCTTCGGGGACCGAAAGACAAACATCGGGCGCGATGCGGGTCTGGCGTTTACGAGAATGGCGTTCTCGAACAGGTGGATCATTCGTTGATCGCTACTGACACGGAGGCAGACCACTCACAATGAGACTCCTATCCTCCTCAGAGAATCGCTCATCGGGCGTCCCCTTCCATGAGGAATGGAGTCGCTTGGAATGATGTCCAAACACAGCAACTCATGCCATACTCAGTGCTCTCTGCTGTCTCTCGACTAGGTTCGCGTACTTGACTCGCTGGAGCATGTCTCGGAGCTGTGTTTGTGTGGGGGCGTCATCGCAAAACTCAGATTTCATTATCGAGCTGTTTGGGATGAAGCGACAGTGCTCGGTTCGTTACTTCCGGCGGATTAGGCGAGGCGTACGCGGTGAAGTGAGAACGCAAACAGATTCTATATTATCACCGTTATCGAGAGAAATGAATCAGGAGGAACGATTCGGATTATACGCTCTGCCCGGAATCCTTTTCACTAAACTTCTTGACCTCCAGAAAAGCATTGTCATGGGCGATCGATGTCTCGCTGCATGTGTCGCTGGGAAGGCTGCTCAAAATGAGCCCGGAGTGTCGACTCCGGAGCTGGGATATATTCCGACTTTCTTAATCCCCTTGTTCCGATAGGTAATGGCCGCCACAGCCAGAAACTCTACATACGAATGTTAATTCTGTTTGACATTGCCATCATGTCATTTACATCCTCTGCTGGAACGTTCTTTGAAAGCTATCAAAAACCCGTTCCAGTATCCGGTTTTCGGGGCAGCTACGCCGCCTCCGCGGTCCTATGGTCGGATGTTCTGTGATGAGTTTGCTGCTTGGTAGCCAGGATCGAAGGATCGGCGGAAGGAAGGCGAGCGACAGTAGGAAGCGCATTTGTTTGAAATGACAAAAATCCATTTTCCTCGATCGCCAGAGGATTATCACGTAGCTTTATGTAACTCAGATGTGATTGTGCGGCGCTCGTCGATTAACTCCACATTTCTGGGCTCTTCTGGGTCTTTGGCCTTGGAAGGTCTTCCTGAAGCGGTGGTGAGTCTCGCCAAGCGCGCCAGACGTCCAAACGGTTCGAAATACATGGCGTCTTTTGTGGCGGTGCCGGAGCGCGATACTCATCACAAGGGAGCAGCCGAGAAGAGGCTGGAGGCTTCAGTGCTGTTTTGTGTTGGAACTAGTGGAATACACTCAGTGCCATCAGAATCGGAGGTGAGTATCTGGATAACGTCGGGATCGCTCAGCGGCTGATTCAGTGGCTCGCAACAACTTCAGCGCACGAGACTCACGTGAAGTTTGCGAGCAAGATGAAGCTCCGCGGGGTGCCTCGGAAAGTCGGTGACAGCGAGTTGCGCCTATGGCTCTCCCTCAGGCAGACCCCCCTCTTGAGCTTTAATGATATCCCGGCGCACAACCGGGGATAATTGAGCATCCGGCTCAGTCATCTGTGTTCTAGACAGAAGTTTTGACTGATTGCTAATCGTCCGAGCCCCTCGAAGAATACCTGGATTCTGATAGTGTCGGAGATCCCGCAGGAATGAAGTACATGGAGTACCTATCTCGAATTCTTCGAGATGTGCTTGTGCCGACTGTCGGTGGAGGTGAATCAGGTCAGAACACAGAAAACCGAGCCTTCGAAAAGGAGAAAGAAGTTAAGGTGAGTGCTCCTCTATCTTTTCCGACAGTCAAGACGCATAGATTACACAGCCGCTCGGAGCCGAGCTTCTAGAAATGTGCTCATCCGAACTCATCGAGGAGCGATATCGCCCGATACTGGAACACAGGCTCCGGCTCATCCTGAAGCAGAGATTGGAGTCAGCAGCCACCGGCTCCGGTTCAGGAGTTGGTTGGTCGAGTCAAGAGTACGATGAGATTGTGCTTCGGCGACACGTACGAAGAAGTACGCGGAGAATACCGATCAGTCGCCAAAACTCTCTTTCGGAACTCATGTAGGATTTGAGTCGAAGTTGGTGGTGTGCCAGAAAGCGAGAGAGTTTGCCGTGGTGATCCGGGGTTAGTAACCCACAGAAATTCCACGAGGAACGATTTTCTGTGAGTTCTGTCGACACCCGAGCAGGCGTTCATCATCACCATCCTCGGAGTTCCAGCAAGAACTACATTGTTGGAAATATGTTATGGCAACTCTTGCAGCTTCGAGCGCGTAATGTTCGCTCATCGAGTGCCAGATATCGTCGTTACCTTTAATCGGTGTCGACAGCTTGAGCCAAAGAAATCCCGCTACCTGGCTCTAATTTTATGCCCGACATGGGCGAAAGTCAGCATCGGTATTGCATATGAACGTTAGAGCGTCAAGTTCATCAATCGAGGGTAGGCATGCGGACGCGATGCTAATCATGATTCAACCTTACAACATGAGTTTCGAGGTCAGATCTGAATGGGAAATGATGCAATCATGCAAATGTGTCGACGAACGAGAGCTTGATTTCGGCCGCTTCTCGCCGGAGTTATTTATGTTATCAGGCATCGTCGACGGCGTTGAGGGACCCGCTTCCCGGGGCGTCGAGTAACTTTTTCAATTCTGTCAGACTGCCGACCTCTCAAACCGAAGGCTCCCCAAGAAAATCCCTCTCTCCGTTGCTCGATCATGATCTGGCTCCCGATATTTCGGATCCTCTTCATTGAGGAGGAACATGGACTCACCATGTGTGCTCATTTTATTCATCATATAAACAACCCGATCTCCAGGCCCTTTACCACCGGAGTCGAGAAACACGTTCCGGTTATGTGGCTCCCATTACCGATTGCAGTCTCACGATTAACAATTGAACTTCCCGAAATCTAAGCAGCCCTATTGGCACATTGAAAGCTCCTCCTTGTTGAACTGAGCCGTTTGCTGTACGTTTGACCGTTATCTAGTCGGTATCATAACTCGTGATGAGTACTGTGGTATTGACGGACGCACGTCGCGGTGTCTCTAATCGGAGTTTCCCGTAGGGTCGCCGATTGGGATCGACTCCGGGGGCGTACCATACTCTTTCGCCACAATGAAGCATTCAGTTGTTCGTTCAATAAATACTGAATAGAGCTTTACAATTTGAGCTGGACACACTTACAATCACACCGCAGTCATTTGGCCTGGTTCGCTAGGAGCGCTACCTCATCCGGCTCGACTTGGACCTTAAGTTCTATCGATTCGTCGACGTTCTGCTTCTCTGGGGTTCGGGCTTTACTTTCGTTCCGTCGGATGAAAGTGAAGTACGAGTACGCTAGACTGCCGGCCATCGATATGTTCAAACCGAGGAAATTCATCCAGCCGAAGATGTAGTCGCCCCCTATGTGCATGCCTATGTAAGTAACCATAATGTTCTTCAAGCATCCAACAATTGTTGTTGTGAGTGCTGAATTGTACGCGGTGCATAGCAGCGTGCTGTACATGAGGGCGAAACCCATGAAACATGACGAGAGGAAGTACATCACGAAGATCGGATCGCTCCACTTTTCGAATACGAAACTGTTCCGTAGGTCGCCCGTCCAATATGCTAGCGCAAACAGCGGCAGGATCATGACGAGAGCATTATAAAATAGTAAACCATATTTTCCTAGATCCTTGGCATCTAGTTTCTTCCTCGTGTAGACTCCGTTGGCCGCGGTGAAGAAGTCATTCAGCAATACTGATGAATATCCCTCGAAGTCGAACGCTAGGTCCTCCACCGGCGGCAATGATAGCTCCTGCAACCATCGCGATCACCGACATGACTATGGCCGGCGGAGCTATGAATTTCAGGATGTAATATTCTCCGAACAGCGTCATGAGGATTGAGAACCTCCTCAGAACGGTGAACATCGGCAGGCTCAGGCGTTTTGTTCCAATGAATCCTGAGACCAGGTTGCCAACGTAGAATATAGGGAGGGGGAACACTTTCCGGAGCACTCTCGCTGACGGCGCAGGGAATCCACGACTCCGAAATCCCTGGAACGGTGTTTAGATGAGATTTATGTGCTAATCACGTCTCAGGGTCGACAACCACATCGGAGAAAATTCATAATCCGGAGAAAACAGAGGTAGATTCGTGGGTGATTCAAAGTTTGCCAAGACATTGAACTCGGGCGCCAAACTCAGACTCGACGAGGAAATGTTGTGATTATCATGGGCTCTCGGCATTTGTAAGGTGCCTCGGTCTCCAACGGTGCCAATGACTAAACAGTGATCTCATGATTTGCGTGATCGACGCGAACAATTGACTGGTTAAATATTGGGTTGTCGACACCTCTTGAAGTCTTGAAGCATCAGTTGGTTGACACCGTCTGTCACCATACGTTAAACCGGCACAGTCTGATAGCCTGCGTGAAGCCTGCACGCCGGTCTCTCCGATACTTCTGACGTCTCGAAATGTCGCCCCCAGTTGGCTGGGAGACGATTTCACTAACTGCCAATCGGACCTCACCTGAGAAGCAGCAGCACGAGTATAGCCGTCACCATCTGACCCAGACCGAGGAACATGGGACTTGGGAACGAGTAGGACGTGAGCACAATCTTGTTGACGACCATGATGAGGAACGACACTGCTCCATAGAGCAGGGCACTGAAGAGTTTCATGAAGGCGACAGTCTTCGCCATGGTGTTCGAATTTTTTCATGCAGTCAGTGCAGTCTCTATGGTGAACTCACGCGCCACAGCTCGTCAACGTCATTTCGATTCGGAGGAGCCGTCTGCGCTCGAGAATTTCCGGAGAACCCATCGGGCGGCGAACGACACGCTTGTCGGTAGTTCTGGAAGTGAACACCAGTGGTGCTCAGAGGCCCGGTGTCCGGTCGATGTTGCTCCTCCTGACTGCCGCTCTACCGGTGCCGGCCAGCAAGCCAGAAGCAGCAGCCCTCCGCCTGAAATTTTCGATCACTGCAGTGGCTGGCGCTCTTGGTGCTGCTGGAGAGAGCGCATGGAGCCTCACATGAGCACACATGCTGGTGTGTCGAACAACAGCCTCTACTCTTGCGCCTGAAACGGCAACATTCGTTCCACCAACGCTCCAATGACAATCAGCTTGTTTATACCGCCGTCGACGCCGTCTTCCTCCTCGTCGTCGATCCAAACGTCGTCTGTGGCCGCAACGAAGCCGGTCGAAGGACGGTGGCGATGGCAGAAGCAGCGCTCCTGAGGGCTAACAGCTCCTTGTTGACGCTGGCTCAGCTCCTATTCGGGTCGCCACCTCCGCCTGAAGTGATTGCCGCCGGGCGCGATCCGCGACTGTGGTGACGTTTGCCCTGCTGCCTCTCCCTGAACATGAGGTGCCACCATGAGACCACCGCTTTCAACGGACAATCAATTTTCCGGGAGATTTGAATCGGGTTCCGAGCCAGTGGTGCTTTGATTCAGCTTCGGCGACATCAGCGAGCCTGTTTGAATATTTGTTTCGGCAAAAACCATCGGAGGTCTTTCCTACGTTGGTGTTCAAAAACGCCCGCGCGTGTTGCTTCAGCCAATCGTCTGTTCTCGGAGCACAACAAGGCAACTCGCTCTCGAAGGAAAGGGAAACACGGTCGCTTCGTCGTTCGCCCTGCCTCCGCCTCGCGGTCGTTTCCATGTCCGCCGTAGAAAGAGTGTTGTGTAGAGACACCCATACACAAAGACACACACACACTCATACAATCGCACTCCGCAGCAGTGAAGGAGAGGCAGGCGCAGGCAAACAGGCAAGGCACTCGGAGTGGCGATCTAGGAAACGCGACAGCGGTATTGTTCGAGAGACTTGTTTTGCGAGTGTTCATTCGGTTGACTTCAAAGGCTTGTTAGCAGAAAGTGACAGTCTCCCTCGCGAGGACGCGAAAGGACTAACGCAGCTGAGAGCACGGTTTGCTGAACATCAATCCGGCATGTGTCATGGGTGAAATAGAAACCAATCCTTCGTGTCAGCGACACACTGAAGCTCCGACCCGAGAACCCAAGCAACAACAGGCAAGTGTTTCGTAGGTTTGAACCGAAGTTCATCAAAGGATTTTTCGAGCGGTAGAGAACCGATTTCGGCTGAGTGAGCCTTGTTTACGGTTTCGTAGCGGCAGCAGCTTGTTACTGCGCAAAAAACGTGTCCTGCCGCGCGGACTGACCGCACGGGATAATTTTGCCTGGTGGAGATCCACCATCGGTGGGACTAAATCGCTGCTGGGAGTGACTCTTTCCCGCCGAAGCTTCCTGTGGTATTTACACCTCTGGTATTGCTCGGAGCGGCACCGCTTCCCAATGAGGCGACACGCGATAATGCAAACGCTGGTCTCGTAGTGGCCGGGCGACCGATTGACCAACTGAGAGTTTCGTTCCCGCTGTCAGAGGACTCTCCATCAAAAAACATCGCCTGTTGAGTTGTTACTCCGCCTGTGAGCACTGTCTCATGCATTGAGGGCTCTGCTACCAAATAAATCTTCTGTCGAGAAGTCCTCTTGTGCTGAACCACTCAGCGTTCATCATCGACTCTTCTTCTCCCATCACTCGCCCTGTAATGAAGCCTTGTTTCGACGCTCTCAGCTGATCCGAACGAGTGTGAGACTGGGGGTGCAGCCCATTGTCGGGTGCAGCGTTCTCGAAAGATCCTCTCATACATCGTGATGCCGCGAACTGGGAACCTGCCATCGTTCACCGGGGCAGCATGCAGTTGCGTTGAGTGTTCATCGCACAATGGTTATGACTATCGGGACGATCTTCCTTCGGGTTCTCAGATGAGCTCGACATGGCTGCTCCATTCTTCTCTGTCCGATGCCGTCAATATTACACGACGATGTCATTGCTCTAGCGGTCAGGGAATTCCTTTGCACATCCTCGTACTCAGGAAGAGCTCCGATACCGCTGTCTCTCATTCAGATTCAATGACCGAGAGGGGTTCATGGTACGGGAGTACGCGTCGATTCCTATCGATTGCTCTTTCAGCTCGCCCGAACCCAATCTGCAACTGTCGAGAAACGATTCTAGCATGACAGCGCTCGACATCTTTTTCGGAATCGATCGGAATCACCCCCTCCTCGAGATGGCTCGCTGCGTTCTTTAGTTGCAAGAGCCACTCTTGTTGTTGTTGTTGTTGTTTTCCCCGTTTAATTTTTATCGTTTCCCTCTGTCGAGGAGGGGATTCATCCCGAATGCGCAGCTGATTCTTTCGCAACCGTTCGACACAACAGCTGTCAACAGCTGTAGCCGTACACAGTTGCAATTTAGAGTTGCTGCAGTGGCTGTTACCAGTCGTTACGCCAGAATGAAGAGAGCAAGCGTGAGTTGATGTATGGGTAATAGAAGAGGCGCAACCCGGTCTCCAACTTCCCAGGTCGGTTGGAATAGTTCCAGGTTGCTGAACAGCGGGAGCAATGCTCCCTCAAAAAGGGCGATGGAAGTTATTTCGTCTCACTACTCGTATTTATGCCGAGCGCAGGATTGCAAAGGATGCCGCGACCTCAAAACCAAACAGTGCGGTCGAATCCCGTCAATGGAAGGAATCTGGGATTGTAAGGCATGGGTTCTATGAAACACTCCAGACGTCCGGCGGCGCCAGCTCAGCTGTCATTTATCTGGAAGTGCGAATAAAGTTGGCGCCACGATGAGAAAATCACAGCGAGCTCAAAGAGCAATCGCGGTCACTGATTGGCCTGAATATAAGAAAACGTGGAGCAAAACAATGAGCTCAAGGACACCTATCGCGCGAAGAAAGTGAACTTCATATTTCTCGACGACATTCACGCGCTTCATCTTATCGGTTACGTGACGCAGTCCGTAACATCAGTATCGGCTCCCCGCGGATCATGCTTCCCTTTGAATCTATGAATGGGGATCCGGAACTCGCTGCATTTGCGGAATTCGCATCAGAGCTACGCTTCACTCTAAGTAGATAGCTCGCGTTTCGTCCGCCGTACGGCCACGTCCGGCTGTTGATGAGTAGCGTAGGAGTCCCGTGGATCCTTTTGGGATCATAGAGAGGTTCTGGACAAAGAAACACTAGATCGCACCTGCTCCCGTGACTTCAAGCTCTCCGGGAGTCAGATCGTGAGGTCTCGCATGAACAAGAATAGGAGAAGTGATCGTATTACGGAGTCCTGGCGCAACGGGATATGACGTTAGATACCCGGTTTTGGACCGTTTCTTAGAGGAACTCGCAGTCTTTCCATTTACACCCCTTCGATGTCTTCGGTCATTAGCAGGATGTATGCCAAGAGAGATCCGCGTTCCAAGATGACACGTGAGGAAACGATCAGCACCGCGTCGGTCACATACGTGGGTCTCGCGCGAGCGGAAGTGTAGAATAGTCCTTAGAGCCCCGGTTGGGGACCTCCATCTGAAAACTCCATTGTTTCCAGCTCCAGCGCGCAGGACACAAATGGATCGCGCATATCAAAGGTGGTCCGAAACGCGTGAATCATTCAGCTGTCTTGGTGGGGGACACAATATTTGTGTTTGGAGGCTTCTGCACAGGAGGCGAGTACTTGAGGCCAAAACCCATTGATGTCTTCAAACTGCACACTACAACTCTCCAATGGAGGGCTGTGGAGTCCCCTGACAGATTCTCGAAGAACGTACCTTTTATGAGGTGAGAACGTGCCATAGGCTACGATGTATTGATTGACTGTTTTGCAAATGTGGAACAGAGCGACCGGTGTACAACCTGAAAAGTAATCTTTGCTCCTCGAATGTACAGGTACGGTCATGTGGTTGTAGCCCACGGCCACTACGTTTATCTCTTCGGAGGAAGGAACGATAAGGGCGCCTGCAACAAGCTCTACAGATTCGACCACGAGTAAGCGGAACTTCAAAGTCCGTCTATATTCCGATGCTTGGATGCTTCGGGTTTATATTTGCTTCTCAAATTCTCGTTCTCGTTTCTTGGGAGCCGGTCGAGCAAGCAATAGATCACTTTTCACCTTCCAGCCAACTACCGATGGAGTCTGATTCCAACTACCGGATGGGTCCCAGGCCCGCGAGATGGCCACACGGCGTGCCTCATCGGAAACTCGATCTACGTGTTTGGAGGTTTCGAAGAAATCGATGAATGTTTCTCAAATGACATTTACGCGCTGGATTTGAACACCTTCGCCTGGTCTTACGTGGAACACGAAGGCATCCCTCTCTCGCACCGCGATTTCCACTCCGCGTGTGCGATCGGTACGCGTATGTACGTGTTCGGAGGACGCGGTGATGTTCAGGGACCGTACCATTCGAATGTGGACATCTATTGTAATCGCTTGGCGTATTTCGATACCAAAACACTCCATTGGTGCTACCCCGCGCAACGCGGTGATATTCCTCCGGGACGACGCAGTCATTCTGCTTTCGTATACAACGGAGAAATGTATATCTTCGGCGGCTACGAAAGCAATAAAAAGCTGCACTACGGGAATATGTACTGCTTCAATCCTCGTAAGTTGCTTTGAGGGTCTCAACTCAGAGAGCTCCGTCTCAACGGTCATGGAATGCTCATCCTTTGGATTTCGCGTCGTACTCGAAAGCTTGCTGTAATGATCCGTTCCTCCACCCCCCGTAGAAACTGAGGTTTGGCGCGAATTCCCGATCAATGTAGGTCGTACGGGCCCGCCCCGAGCACGACGACGACATGCATCTATAATCGCAGGAAGCCAACTGTTCATATTTGGAGGGACGTCACCGATGGGACGAATTCGAAAAGAGCGAACAGCGCAAGCAGGAAAATTTTCAACAGTGAGTCGAAGTAGGAGCTGGGCTCGTCTGACATAATTGATGGTGGAACAACTCCGCTTTGACATACTGGCCAATTGCAAAGTACTTCGTTTAAAATAAGGTCCTTGTTTTGCAGGATCAAACGGATCTCCTGACAGATCATGACGACCTGTACGTGCTGGATTTCAATCCCACTCTGAAAACCTTGTGTCTTGATGCAGTCATTGAGCACAAACTGAATACGAGCTCCCTGCCGTACTCTCTGCAGCTGAAAGTTAGCCAAATGACGTCACAGAGTCTGTTGGGCTACCTTACTAGTATGGAAAGTTGCGCGACAAGATGATGCCGGCGCTGGCTTGCCGCATCTCACCTCTACGGAAGTCATTGGCTCCGAGCGGATCGAAACCGTTAGAAACATCGAAACTCACCCCAAGTCGACGATGATCACGAAGACAACATTCGAACCCCTGGGTGGAAGTATATAGCTTTTGTATTTATCGATGTTGCTCTTCCGTTACCCAGACTTGACTCAATGTTTCGGCAAGTGGCGTGACACCGATTTTGGGGAGCATGTCTCACTATTGCGCTTCTTGTTCCTGAGCTCTAAGTCGTGGTCATCACTGCGACGCGTTTTCAATGAGTCGAGTTCAAGATGTTGTTTCTGGCATTCTCATCTTTCCTTTCTCAACCTCGAACGGGCTTATTCCCGAATTCGTGAGCGGGAGAACAGTTTGGTTCACCCCTACTTTGTTTCTCTTCCGTCGAACGTGGGAAACAATCGGAGATGGTTTCCGCTCCTTTCACGTGTCGCTCCCGATATAGGACGAGCATTTCGATTGCTGGTGGCGGAACGCTGTGAGACTAATTTAAAGAGTCAAGTTTGAACTTCGGGGCGGAAACGTTGTTGTACATTGTCCACGTATTGAGAGCAGCGGTCCTCTCACCCTTTTGATAGGATCCCTGAGAGAATCTCGAGAGAACGGAAACCAAATGAAATAAAATCTGTTTCAAAAACTCAGTCATCTTGCTTGGTCATAGACGACCTGAGATATGATCCGCTATCGTCTTCAACAGACCCGTTGATCGCGGGCGTCTTGTGGGATTCTTGGGCCCAGGTTGAAGCATCGGAAAATCAGGCGAAGTTCGTACATTCTCGCTTACCACCGCCCTCTGAAGATCGGAGCACTGTTCAGCCATAACCGTCACAACCGAATTACTCAAAATTTGGAATTGCTGTATTTCTCGAAAATACGACACCCACGTGGTCACCGTTTTTTATTCGAACGACTCATGTGGGGTGAATCGCCGGGAAGCCTTGCGAAAGCCTAAAAAACACTGTTCTTCCGACAAGAGCTGATGAGAATCAAGATCGCTATGGGCGGTGATGACCCACGCAGCTACAGCCCAGAGGCCGAGCTGGACGAGACGGTCTTCAAAACAAACGTCCCTATACAAAATCACCCCCATTGCGTCGGCTGGATAACTAACTGGCCAGAGGGGAGCAACGTAGTCTCTCAGGAAAAGTGGCATGCCTTCCCGGGGCCATATCTCTCCACACATAACGAACGTGATCATATTGAGAAGGAGAGCCGTGTACAACGCCGATGTGAACACCGAGCATTCAGAACAGACGAGTAGTGAAAGAGATATTCCTTGAAAAAAAAAGGTCTGGTCAGATGATTGGACCCTCCGACACGAGGGGGCGATTGGAAGCGTTCGGACTCTGCTTCGGTCTTGAGACTCCGCTATTGTCGCGAAGTCGGCACAATATAGTCCAGTGATTCGGTGTAGAAGTATTAAACGCATACCCGAGAAAACCGACTCCCGCAAGGAGGGCGTAAATGAGCAGCCAACCTAGAAAGCTGATATCGACCGCAACTTTGAAGAAAAGATAAACCACAAGTAGAAGAGTCTGGATCAACACGAGAAATCCTTGAGAGATCAGGAAGGACATGATGAGTTCTGCAGCATGGCATCCTGGAACGTTGCAGAGAGCCTTCCTCAGGCGCCGTGGATTTCTCGGACTTGTTTTCTTCTGGATATTACCCGCGAAAAAGCTGCGGAGAATTCTTCTGACCTGCGACTTTGCTCCGATGAATGAAATCATCATGTGCACTCACGAACACGTGAGTCACTGCTGCCAACATCGAAGGCCCAAAGCTGAGTTGAGCCACGACGCGATGATAAACGCTCTTGTATAGCTTGTCCCCGGCATCTCCAAAGAGGTATTTGACTCTCAGCAGCGGAGCAAAATTGATGGTACTGACCAAGGGGTTCATGTGAGTTTCACGTATGGCTTTTTCCACAGTGCCCCTGTAATGAAAGGTCTCAGCTTGTCACAACACACAGCTGCACCGAGCAAGTACAATACGCTCCATCCGGAAGGGAATCGTGTTTTCGAACTTGATGAAGGGCTTGATGATGAAGGGTTCTCTACCGGAAATATGGGTTGATAGGATCGATCTCCAGAGTCGAATTCCAGGTTTTCGAGAAGTTTGCATTCAGGGTGAGGATCGCGTTTGATGGCGAGGTCTTTCAAGCTCCTCCGCGCTTCGGAGCGGTTCATGTGGACGACATTATGTTATCCTGGGTGTCGAGAAGCTCGCTGATGAGCCAAGAGCCCGATGTTTGTTCCTCGTCGACAACAGCCACTGGCAAAAACCGGGAGGGTCGCACTCCATGGGGTAGAAGAAGAAGCTCAGAGTAATGAGCGGAAAAATGCATTTGTACAGAATCGTGCCCGGATGCCGAGCGAAGGAGCATCTGGAAAAACGATGCTCCTTTTGATAGGAAGCCCACCCCGCTTTCCGAAAATCAGGAGAAGATAATCACTCTGCATGAAGAGACAGGACAACTCAGACCTCTCTTTGAACAGGAGCGTCTTGATCCGTCTAAGCGAAGCGTACAAACAGCATCTGTCTACCACTAGCGCTTGCGGACAGGATGTAGCTGACGTAGGGCTCTGAGTGCTCGAGCAAGGGGCATGGTTTCCGACTCCCTCGGGATGCAGGCACGCTTCGAGGGAGTACATCTTCAAGGCTTTGTACCGCGTAGCTTTCTATCATTTCTTGGATTGTTCTCGACTATAATTGTCCGTCGCGCATCAGCGCTACCTGCGTAATAAACTCCTTTCTCTCAGCGGAGCCAATGAGTTCAGCTTCTCCGCGTTCTGTTCCTGCCACGGGGAAATATCTTTCGAGGGAACCCATTAGTTGATCATGAATATACTGTCAGAGATCACGAACCATATCAGCGCCAGATGCTTCTTCGATGTAGTGCGTTGTGACGATAACTGTGGTGCCAAACTCATCGGTCAGAGTTCTCAGATAGCTCCAGATGTCGTGACTCAAAAGGGGGTCAACACCCACGGTCGGCTCATCCAGGATGAGTATCGGCGGCGCATGCATAATGCAAACAGCCAACGAGAGACGCCTCTTCTGGCCTCCACTCATGGTCTGACCTGATTGGGAACATAGGTTCGCCTGTTCCGCTTCAATCATTGTTCAAAAGTTCCCCATCTGGTTACAACTCCGCTATCTTGGATTCGATCGGTTTCCATCATGACGCTCACCCTATCGTGCACGTTGAGACCAAGGAGCTTGCTCAAGAATCTTATTCGACTGAGCATGTCCCTCCTCGGGCATTCCGTATAGTTTTCCGAAGTACAAGAATGTTTCTCGGACCGAGAACAGATCGCATAGAGCTTCTTCTTGAGGCATATACCTGAGAAGTGACGAATAGATTGCATGGGATAGGGGTTCTCGGCCACATCGCTGCACGCGGAATCCAGCTAGTAGTTTGTGGATACCATCAATTTATGAATATACTGGTGGCTTCATGCCGAGAGATAGATAGTAGGTCAGCCTGAAACCGGTAGGTGCTTGACCTCCGTCAATGCGTTTCTAGAAAGAACTCACCCGACTTTCCTATTCGCTTGTCGACCCGGGCTGAGACCCGTCACCGATAACGTCCCAGAGTCGGCCACGAGGTCTCCGAGTAGACATTCACCAATGAGGTTTTTCCACAAACCGGACGGCCCCAGAAGTCCATAAATCTGGCCCTGAGCAACACTCATATTCACGCCTTTGAGAACTATACAGCCTGGAAAGCACTGCTTCCCATGAGCTTGCGTCTACGGTGTCACGGTTACGCGCTCGCTCAAACAGATCGGTTCGGAAAACACTTATCATTAGTACCCGTCCGTATACGAACCGTTGCGCTCCAGTCGCACATTTCGGCAGACAACAGCCATTCTGGAATGTTTTTTGCGACCGTCCTCCAGCATCAGACGACTCCGTTCCAAGAGTTGAATTTACTATGCGCGACCCTTCGTTGCGTGAGAAGCTCAGAGTGGACGCTCTCCGGTGTCACGTCATGCCGATCTGAGTTTCCGAAACGAGAGAACTTTATTGTCACAGTTGCCGAGGGCTGCCTTCGCGTATTGACTGTTTTGCCAAGTTCATCCGACGAGGTTTGAAGGAACATTTTCTGCCCTTGACCGCTGATCATGGTGCCCTGCCTGAAATCTCTGCGGCTCGGAAGCATCGAGATTTTTCCTCAAGCTGAGGCAGCCAAGTTTATCCACAGAAAACGCGCTCACATATTGCGATCGCCGTCGAAATTTCCCCACAGCATTCCGTTGCATATTTATAATTTGCGTCTCCAGTCCAGAACTCTCCCCTCCTTTATCCACATCTCGACGGGGAATTCAAGCAAGAGGAACGGCTCTTGTTTAGCGGCTCAACGAAGAGGGAAAGTTGCCAATTCCACCGAAATAGCTTTATTCAATATGTTCTTCCCTAGATCTATAGTTTATTTACAGTAAATGTTCGCGTCTGCACTGGAGGTTCCCGTATTCGGGAGTTTGTTCCGTGTCTTTTTACACTGTTCCGCGGACGGTTTCCGTATCGCCTCAGGCGGGAGACTACTTCGGTTTCGTCCTCCTCGACGTGGCCGTCGCTGCCCGATGCGGGTAAAGTAACGGAGGAGTATCTGACCAAGCACGCTCGATTGTCAGCTGGTCGTCCGACTGTGCAGTATCGTGATCTCAGATTTCGACTGCCATGATTCCAGCGTAGAGCCCTTGCGGAGGGCTGACACCTCCCTAAATATCAACACGTTCATGAATGCCTCTCGGCAGAATCACATTTTTTCCTCAATAAGCTGTCGGTTATTCAGACTAGATGTCGGAGCCGACAGAGTTTCGTCTCCTGTAGCTGAAACAGCCATCGAGAATAGGGGAGCAGTTGGAAAAGCCATACAGCGAGAGGAACGTCCCGATCCCTGTTCCAGGGCTGCTCACGGATTGCTAGTGCTACCTCCACCGCCGACGCTGGCCGCTGGCATCGCCGCTCTGGCTTCTGTTGCTGCCTGGCTGGAGGAGCTCCACGTTCATAACCGACACTCGCGATGACACCGACGTGGATCTAAGAAAATATCACAAGGCCTGTTCGGCAGCTCGGTCCCGCACACTAACAAAGGTCGCATCTTCCAGAATGTAAAACCGGAGAGGTTGTTCAGCCCATTCTTTGGGAACTGAGTCGATGCCTACACGTTTCGACGTGACGATGTGCTCAGCAGGAACATTGTCCTGACTGTTTTCGATCCATAGAAGTTCACTGCTCGGAACGAATTCCTTGTTCATTGCCTCTTTGTTGATAGCCATCCCGGTGCACAGCTTCGAAGGCCCATTGAGCAGCTGCGACGGACGTAATTTCCTACCACCATCCTTCAGCTTGCTCCCTCGCAGACTCCGGATATCCTCGACCCCACTCAACGGTTTGGCCGATCGCAGGAGCACAGCCGCTCCTTCGCCCTTAGAGGAAATATTGAAGCAATAGTACATGCCGTAGGTCAGGTAGACGTATGCTGTTCCCGGTTCCATGTACATGGGCTCATTCCGTTCCGTTCTCCTACCGTTGAAGCTGTGACTCGCCTTATCCTCACCACCTAGATAGGATTCGGTTTCGACGATCTTAGCCCGGAGTATACGTCCGTCTTTCAGTCTGCGCACCAAATGCTTCCCGAGAAGCTTTTGAGCCAATTGCACACATCCTACGTCGAAGAAATCTCGACCGACTCGCTGGGGTGTCCGGAACGCCAGGAAATGTCGACAGTGCTCTAGGGCGTCTTTTAGATGAGTTTCTTCTTCGCAGACTATAGCATCCTCGACATCCTTGCCATCGAAATCTTGGACCAGACGGGAATTTTTCGAGTTAGGCCCTTGCTCGTGGTGAGACGAAGTCCATTCTGCTAGTCGCTTGCCCCGCATCTCCACGAGTTGCGGGCCCCTGCGTCTATGCACTCGGAGCTACCGCGTAGGACAGTCAACATCGGGCCAGGACTCACTCACAGCTGATCAATGACATAGCGGCATAGGAGTCGCCATCTTGTTTTGATTTCGTACGTTTCACCACTCGTCGCAAGTACAAAACAGACACAATCCGCCGTAGAGGCCCGATCCGACTCTTCCAAGACGAGCTTGAACACACCCAACAGCGGATCTGCTGCAGAGGGCTGATTTTGCTTCGGGAGCTTATGGCCAGCAAGGTGGAGCAGCACTATATTGCGACTCACAATGACCGGCTTCCGACTGCCTCCTGGCTGCTGCTGCGGTGTGTGAGGCGGCAGCAATGGTCTCAACTCGGTCCACACAAGGAATGGATGCCGCTGACGATGATCTCTGCGTGATGAAGTGCCAGCCTTGAGGCGGGTCGCAAGGAGTTCCGATAGCACGTAATAACAGAAATTTGTTCACAGAACTAGAGCACTCAGGAAAAAGAGATGGAAAAACCTTAACTCAGGGTGACACCCGATTCTTCTGGTCATTTTTGAGGATGTACTGGTCTCGTTTGAAAATGCTCGGCGCTTAACGTTTGAATCAGCGCCGGCTGCCTTGATGGACCGAGCTGCCGACACCGGTTCCCGGACTCCACAGAAAAGCCGGAACATGGGCCACGGTTGGCCAATCTGTGAATCCGTAACGGGTTGCAGAGACTTTTTTGATATTATGGTCATGCCGTCTTCCAGACGGGGAGCGACGGTGGAAGCTTCCTCCAACGAAGACTTGCGCTACGTGGGATAACACTGAGAGGAGGCTCAGACGTCGCCTGTCTGGGAGCGCCTTGCATGGTTTCGACAGCCTGATTCGAGAAGTTAGCGACTCCCACATCGCGAAAGAGAGCGATGATTGCGACTTCAAGCTCTGTGATGAGAATTTCCTTGAGTATCAACTGTGGAATGTTCGACCATCATAAATCCGAGGGAATGCAATAACCGAATTCGATACTCTAGGCGGTGTGGAATTCGAGCACAATTGAAGAGCGCAGATCCAAAAAGTCGTCACTCTTATTTCCTCGAAGTCGTGTTTTCAGTCGGGAATTCATCGAACCGATCTCCGACGACGTTATTTTGCGCTCTCCTTGTGAATATGAGACTCGACTGTTGGAAATTTGGAGTGGCGACGTTTCGAATCTGGGCCCTTCAATTCTGTCCCGATTCCAAACTACTCTGCGCTGAGTCCGCGTTCAGCTCCACCAGATCTGAGAAGATAATGCGCGCGGAGTCCAACTCGCTTCAAGAAGCGCGTCCTGTTCAATGCCGCCGAGAGCGCCGGTCGTTCCGGTTATAAGGACCGACGCTTGGGGGAGATTTGGTCGGTGTAGACGGACAAGCTGTGATGATAGATCTTGCGGGAACTCCATTTCATGGTCTTAAACCGAAACCAGGTTGATTCACTAGGGCGGACGATCAACTCATTCAGATTGAGATGCTGACTCGATCATTCTGAATTGAGAAGTTTCCATCCATAGTGTCATTCGGACTGGGTCATCCGTCGACCCCGGGGGACAGAGTTCAATCTGAAACAGACGAATTATCAGAGTTCAGCCCGATGAGCGGACCTTTCGGAAGTATGATTCCGTTCAAATCGTCGCATAGATGTTCCATGAGACTCAATTGGTGGATACGTATCGAGCTCTGGTCGAAACGACGCGAAACTTGACAAAGCTGAACTGCTGTACTTGAACGGGAGAAGCGTCACCCTCTTTGATGCAACGAACATCTGAAGATTTCGTTCCTCACGTTTAGCATCGGAGGCGCACTCTTCCCAGAAGCAACCCGTCAGATTCTCGAATGGATCGTTCGCGATTTCCACGAGCGCGTTCAAGTCCTTGCCTTGACGGCCATCGAGGTCATCGATTTAGGCCAGAGTCTCTGCTCTTTCTGTGTGTTCATGTTTCATGTGACGTTCTGGGGCGTTGCACCTAGACCTGAGCGCTGTGGGACGTCCACTGCGACTCTGTACGATGCTTCGGCGACGACTGGATTCATCTGAGACACAGAGAGATTCCTCTTCCCCCCGGACTTCCCGACAAGGAGGTCGCAGGCGCCGTTGGAAAGCGTTTTTTTTTTGAAGCCGAATCGCTGTTGTTGATTATGGTTTAGGTCGCTTTTGCTAGTGTGTTGATGAGACATGAGGAGCTTGGAGCGGCCATTTTGCACCTAGCGGTGTGACCTCCTCAGCAGCGGAAACCATCCCTCGAGAAAGTTTCTGGCAGCCTCCGCCGATACCCCGTACTTTCCGGATAGAGGAGGGTAGAAGCCTCTTTCGCAGCCCATGTCATGAACGGGAGCCTCTTGATGGCCGTGTGCCTCCCTCCTCTGATCCATTCGCCTGGTTTTCACCAGACGTCTGCTCCGACAAACATGCGAAGTTTTTCCCATGCACGTCGCTCGCTGTCTTGAGATTCTTTCACACGAGCTTCTCTGATCATCTGCGGGCCGCTCCGGTGCATGTTTCTCTGAGCGTGTCCGTAGAAGTGTTTGCATAGAAAGCTCCCTGAAGTTATTTGAGCTTCTGTATTCAGTCTGGTTCCGTCGAGGCTTCTACCTCTTGGCCCTCGAAGTTGGTCCGGGCTTACCCCTTCGCTCACCGTCCTGATCTCAAACTCGGTTTACCGATACTCGGGTGGGTCTCGCCTAAGCTTCCGTCAAGAGCGAATGTCATCTGAAGGTGTTTCCGGAGAATGGAATTTGGTTGATTCCCAGCGCAATCCTGTCGAATTTGTAGATTTCGACAAATGATGACACTGGTTGTATACACTGCGGGAATTGTAGCCGATTCCGTCCAGATCGGTAGCCTCAGGTAGGGAGCCACTGACCGCCGCACTGTTGCCTTTCTGGACTTCGATCGACACACGCTGAAACGTCTCTGAGCAGTTCCGTCTGCCTTGTTCTGTTGACCAGTGCCACCAACATGGCCTGAAGGATTTTTTGTGGAATGTCGTTCCACTGGCTCCGAAATCTCACTGATAGGGAATCGATACGGGCGTCGATGTGGGCAGAGACCTCTGATGGAGAGAAGCTCGAGGCCAGGTCCCTGACCGGAGTCGAGGTGAGCGCAGGTGCTCAAAT
>JAQZDE010000054.1:0-75631 GCA_037576195.1 Phytoseiulus persimilis | reverse complement strand
GTAGAGCTCGGCGACTGAGACGCGCCCGAAATATGTCACGGTCATTGAGGTATTCCAGTCATAGGTTGGGTTCGCTCACGTGCCTCTCACGCCAATTTCGAGCAAGCCTCAAAGCGATAGGACGTTTTCCACGCTTCTATCATCGAGAGAGGTCAATTTTCTACTGTTCCCGCCGCCCGCCCTCCTTTCTTCAGCAGAGAAATCATTCAGTTCCCGGTCTGGGACGAGCGGAACCGGTTCAATTTGAGAATACCGGGCGCAAGCGTTTCTCTTGAAGACGCCCAGGAAATGAGCAACAGAGCAGGATTTCCTGTCCTCGGAGCTTGGGGAAAGCAGCGCAAGTCAGATCTTCACTCTATCAAGTTGACGCGGAGCCGGCCTGAACCTGCCTCGGCTATCCCCTTGACAAACGAAAGAGCCTAATTTGTGGTGAGAATGACAAGGCCGCGGTTGAATGAACTCTCAAGGCAATCCTCCCACACCGCAGAGACTCGCTTGGACCCAAGAATATCCCCGAATTCCCCGAACGAGGTGGCTGATGGGTTTTCCAGATGTGCTTTACGACTACAATTCGCCATTTGTTACCTCTTACGAAAAAGCGTTCTCACAACTTGGGGCGGTGCCAGCTCACCATCATGCGAGCCTAGCATGTACAGGGTGGTCATCGGAAGTTGGCAGCTTTCTTAGCCTCCATTCTTTCGCTCATTACTCGATAAAAAATGATCCGATACTGGTTTTTATTTTTTGCGATCAATAGCTGGGAGGATGGCGCTTCTTTCGCCTTCCCCGAATCTGTCGAGAACTGCATTCCTCAAAGCGGCTCAGGAAAGCCGTTCCTTCCCTTTGACTTCCTCCAAAAAATTTACCGAGAAACTTTCAAAGTCAACCGAATGGGAAGGTTCTCGAACGCCCGGCAACTCCCGATTTCCAGCTCAGCATCTGTAAGGAGGGCGAGCTTTCGTTCCAACCATGACGTCAAGAGCTGCCCTCTTGACGAAACGCGTCCTCGATGCATCCGACTCGTATCGCCTCAGGAGAGCCGAGTCCTGAAAATGTTCGCTTCTCCAGTTCTTTGTCCTGGGAGGGGGAGCTGAATGAGCTTCATTTTCGGGCGTAAAACTGATAATTTGGGTCATTCTAAGGACTTTCTGCCATCGGTGAATTCCTCCGATTCGGCTTCCCTGATGAGCTACAGGCCCAATGCGAAGAGGACGCGATCTTGTTGAGAGGTTGGCGCCTGAGGCAGGGTTGGTCACTCGCCCTTATTACAGATTCTGAGGTAGGAACCTTGAGTTGCCGCGTGTTTGAGTGGGATACCATACCGCGCCGAGCCTGACACTCCCGAATCCGGTTGGTTGACCTCAGAAGATTCTCGGTCAGTTTTTCAGAGAAAGTCACTTGAAAAGAGAAAAGCTTTTTCCAGCCGCTGTGGGAAATGAAAGCCATTACCGATCAACGCGAATTTGCGAAAAAGATGCTTCATCCTCGCAGCTGTCAAACCTCGCACTGTAATGAGACCACCCGTCACTATACGCGCTAGTGTCAGTGCGTTGCTCAAGGAACCAGGGATTCCTTGAGAATATCGCTCCACGGAACACGCTTAGAAATAACAACAAGAAGAAAAATGACCTTGGAAAAATGCTGACCCTCGGGATTCTCCCGAGCAGTAGGCGGCGGACACCCTTTCCTCATTCACGCTACTAAGCAGCAGTGGCGGATCTAGCTCAAGCGGCGCGTGGGGGACACAGGCAAAAATGCGCCCCCCCCCCTTTTAGCCCGCACAGGAATTTGATGAGCCTTCGCAAGAGATTCTTCTAGGTAGAAAAAAGGTCATGTTCACTCAATATTACCTGTGATGATCTGAATCGTTCACGATGAGCCTTGACTATGGCGAAGTTTTCTATCATTTAACTGATCCGGAGTTCATCTTTTCCTTTCGTCTCTCAATTCTCGAAAATGCCAATCTCCTACTCGCAGGAAGATCTCTCCCAGCTGGCCATTGTGAAGGCGATGATCAGAAAATACGTGGCAGCGTGCAGGTCCGGAACCACGCTCTCATCATCGCATAGGATGATGAAGCTGAGGAATCCAACTGAAATCGCTTTACGCGCATGCTCACTGGCACGGACAAACATTTCACTGTCATTTATCTCTTTACGGAGTTTCTCCTATAGATCGAACTGGAACTCGGATTCTGCGCCACTCAGCTCCAAGGGTCCCGATTTTGTTCGTGATTCGGAACGAGTTTCTGCTCCAGTCAAGGACATTGACAGAACTTCGAATCCGTTTGTCTACAGGTTTGCCCCTTCGAGAGATGAAGATGCAAGTCCGGAGTCGAGCTTCCCTCAGTCCTCTGGTGCATGTTCCTGTGCCGGAGATGAGGCGAGTCTTTACTGCAGTCAAAGACATTTATAGAATTTCATCTCATCCGCGCCCTGAGCTTTGCGCTCCCAAGTCCTCTCGGGCGAGATTCCAATGCAGACACGGGTATGGATGAACTTCAACTCCGATTTTGCGCCCCTCATATCTCTAGGTCGTTCATTAATTCGGAAGACGAATCCAGTTCATTCTGCGGCTACGGCTACGGGAAAAAACTAATTACGGTTTTACGCCCTGTTACTGCGTGCCCCATTAGCTTTGCGCCCCCTAACTGAGCGCCCCATCAGCTTCGCGTCCGGGGCACGAGCCCCCTCTCAATCTCACAGGCATCGTTCGGCTGGAGAGATCCACAAGCTTTAATTTTGAGAACAGAGCAATGGTGATTCTGATCAAGTCTCCAATAGTCCAGTTCTACACCGATGGTTCTCATGGAGAGCCTTGAGAAACGCCATGTCTTGAAGTTTGACAGGAAAAAATCGCTCCTCAAGGGCTTCCTCCTCGCTTCCCGAGAAGATAACTCGACGAGAACTCGGGATCAGCTGATGGGAAGGATCATTTGAATCATCTGACACTGAGAACCCGACACTCGGTGAGGCTGAGCGCATCGAACAAGCTCCAACTGAGCTCACGAGAAGTTAGGCCTCGTGACTACCATCCTGGACTCCGTAGAACCCTGGAAGCATTCGAAGAGCTCTCTTACTCAATCGCAAGGTTTCGCTAGGTTGTTACGACTCTCTCTCTCACGCCGCTGCCAAGGAATAAAGGGAGACCCAAATCGATCCGCGCAGGATTTGGGAAACTAGGAACAGGTTGATGCGGCGTGGAGAAGATTGATTAGCATTGACTCTTTTCGGGCCTCAGCCTTTTCTCTCCGCTGTTTGGTTTTATCGGTAGTTCCTCGAGACCAGGCATCACCCTGAACGAATTCCACTGAGAAACCGATGTAGCACGCTGGTGCGACTCGGCCCTTCGACGGGGGCCATTGGAAAATATTTATTTTTCCGCCTTCGATGTTGCCCCCGTTCGTACGCGGAAGCCCGAGCCGCCCCTCGCGGGCTCTAGAAAGGGCCGAGGTCAGCATGGTCGTCTGGAATCAGCCTGGCCACCATCCGGAATCGACAGCAGTGGCCCACATCGAGCCTCCCCGGATTCAAAAGCTCTCGTAGATCCCTTCTCGAGATGACTTGGTTGAAGGGGCTTTCTCATCGACAGCAGAAATGTGTCACCAGCCTCGCTCTCCTGCAGCATCTAAGATACGCATCTTGATTCCGCGAGGTTTTGTCAACACAAGAGCATGGGTATGCCTCAAGCTCCACCGGCTCACGCCGAATCTTGCAGAAGCCCCGACTGAAGAGTTGACGGGGGGAACTGAGAGCGGTTCTTCGAAGCCCTGCGGGCTTGCGATACCGGGGAACTCAAACGGAGCGTTCACTCTAGCGGAATCGTTGTCCCGAGCGCAACGGAATTTTCGAGATCTTTCGCTTCTGAGATGAGCTCAGAGCTCCTAACACTCTACGGCAAGGGGTGAACAACTTGGTGCGGGCCGCACGAACTGGTTGTCGGCCCGAACTTCGCCCGCCCCTGTCCCACGGGATACACGGACAGCTGGAAATGAGGGCACCCGAGTCTCTTGAAGGGAAGTCTATTGGAATCAGAGCAGGACGAGACAGTCGTGGAGTACTTGACCAATTGAGCTCCTGTTGCTGCGCGACCTGCTCGAGCAATTGGTATGAATCGCCAACAAAGAGTCACTGAAATGTGGCAGCTCCCGAAGATCAGCTCCGAGTTCCAGCCGTTGCGGGGTTTCCTCGCCCGAAGTCCGAGCTGAGCAGGTGAAATTATCAGGTGTTTATGCAGGGGTGGATGTTCGAATTAGCCGCCCGTAGGTTGGATGGAATCCTCGCCTCTGAACTGCGAGAAACTGTCGCCCCTGGACAGTAGCGTACCGACCTTCGACGATGCCCAGGGCGGACCTCCGGCTCGCGCGGAACTTCTATCTTCGATGATGTTACAGCATGATACCAATGTATTCCAAATCCATGTGTATGGATGTGATGAAGCCACAATATGCGAGGTAGACCTCGGGATCTGATTATTCTTGTACTCATGGGACGACTTCAATATTGAGAGATCGTGGAGAAACCGTCGGTTGATGCGATCATATCCGCAGGAGATTCACGATAGCTTCTCTGGGAATCTCGCCACCAATCGAATGAAGAATTTGATTGCGCAAGCTTCCACGATCTAGACTATGAAACCACGATAGCTTGTTCAGCATCCGTTGCCTCGAATTTCTGTAGCTCCCCGAAACGACCAGGTTAACTATTCAACCCACTCGCGTTGCGATGGAACTACCAGCGGGGCTATGGAGAAACTTTCTCGCGGGTTAAGCGGTGTTAGGGTTTCCAAAATGAGTTCTCCAATGTCGCGTTCGGAAGATCGCACGGTACCATAGTGCCCCTGGACCGGAACGGAACGCCACCCCCAAATTGAACGGAATCGCCGCCCCCTCAGATCAAAAATATATTGGCATCACCCCAGCAAAAGTAACGAAACGATTCATTCGATTGGAGGATGAAGATTGAAAATTTCAATCTCCAGCCAGGTGGGCGAAATGCAACATAATAGCGTATGCGTTGTCTTCCAGCCATGCTCGAGCGTCGATTCTTGATGTGATGTCGGAGAGAACGATGTGATTGGTCAAATGCAAACTCGGCGATTATCGGGTACCGCGATTCCCTTCGCAACGAAATCGTATTTAATTTGCCTAGGGAAGAAAGTCGTCGCTCGTGTGAAATTCATCGCCTCTGATAGAGTCTCGGTAGAAGCCTGAAGGGAAAATACCGAATCGAGCTTGGCTATAGCCTGGTCTAGCCTGATAGTAACTCCGATCCAAAAAGTAGTCCATCTCCCGGATTCTAGGGTTATCAGCTCGCAGTAGAGCAAGTCCGATGCGCTCGAATGTTCGTTCCACATTTCGAGTTTTCACGAATGAAAGCTTCCGTTCAAGTTTACGTTCCGCTCGATGTAACGGGCAAGTTACCCGAACGCAAAGCCGAGCCGTCTGTCACCCCCACGATGTCACCAATAGACCTAGGAAGTTTGGGCACTCATCATTCTATACCTCCCATCTACCCATATAGGAAGATGAATAGATGAGTCTCTGATGGATGAGTTTATCAGTTTTCATTGCAATAATGCATTACCAATGCATATGCTCATATATGGATGAATGATGATTCATGAATAGAGTCCGAGCTTCGCAGCTCTAGTCATCAAGCTTCCTCCATCCTTTGGGTCACAGTTGGTAGCGAAAATATGTATCGAAGAACGAATCCTCGACGCCTCAAGTCTGCGGAAATCCAGGGATCTTCTCGTATTTCCTTCAGCGTCTTAGATCGTCACTTCGTATTTGTTGACGACTCCAGTTTTGGTCCCCCGTGAGCAGGTCGAAAATTCCGACGCGAATTCATCGGAGTCGTAGAACGGATGGTCCTGTCTTACTAGCCTCTTCGGAGCGAAGAATACAAGTCTGCTGGGCCGGCTGGTCGCTGAAGCGAGGGGCTCATCATGTCGTTGAGGTCTGAAGACCAGAAAGCATCGTAGGGCAGTCGCGGCAGCTGTGCTCCGTGACCGCGGTGACTGAGTTGCTCTCGCTCAATTCCACCTGACGCCGGATCACTCCGTCGCTGCAGCAGTCGTGGTTGTACAAGATCTCTTCTGCTCGCTCTCTCACGCCGCGTACTACAGCGCCTACAATCAGCAAAGCAACAGTACATCAAGTCACAGTACAGCAACAGTACATCAAGTCTCCATTGAAGACGGCGATCTTCGGTCGAGCACCGGCAACTGCTCTTTCTGTAATTTCATACTTCCAATGGGAGCTCATTGTTCTCATCCCTGCTCCATCGTTAGAATCGTCTGAAGAAACGACGTTCCGGATAGAAGTGATGGCTGCGAAAAGCAGACAGAGCTCGGTTGGAGAAATCTCTGATAGTCAAAGCCTAGAAATACGGTCGACGCACTTCCGACGGAATGAGCGTCCGGCAATGGAGCACCGGGGTTTTGATTGGAAAAAAAAAACACTCCGTTCGATGCCAGTGCGTGCGTGATACGAAACTCGGTGGAATAGAGCGCCACGAACTGGCTAGCCGGGTGGCCGTTACATAATAATTCTATGCGGACTTCTCAACGGATTCCGATGTGACCGTTGGGAGTGCATGGCGATAAACGTTGGCCCAAAGAGCGGATAGGAGCTGTCTTCTCACTGGAGCGGTTCCTCTCTGCTCCCGAATACAGGGCTGCTAACTTTCCGGACTGATCTCAAATTATTTCTTTTCCGTAACGGAGAAACTGTGGGAGAACGGCCCACAACGTAACTGGCGGATTATCGCTAAAACTTTAGCCCGGATCATCTATTTCCGCCGTGAGTTTGGAGTACCCGTCTACCAACGTAAACCGAGCCATAATATTGTGGTTGCGCAGAGCTGGCCCAATGTTCCCCTCGAGAACATAAGCGTGAGACGGCTATCGAAGCTTGGCGCTCAGTCTGCATTCAAATTTACCGCAGATGCGAGGTTCCCGACATCGCCACAGGTAGCGCCACTTGAAGGACTTGAGCGGGCTTCACATCGGGACGAATCTCATATTCGCCGCATGGCAACTTTATCATCTCATTCCAGTACAATACAATCACGCTTTCTGTTATCGCGAGAAGGTGATACACCCTGAGGTCGAACACTATCGATGACGCCCCGCATGAACTCCACGATCTACTTGGCCGCGGAGCAACCGGAGCGCCTGGGCGCCGTCTTCTAGATCATCGCGCCGCCGTTGAACCACTCCGCGTGTCTTTAGCAAAGATCGAGGATGGGTTGTGCTCGCGTGGTCCTCGTCCTCGGGGTTCCTTTCCCCAGGATCCCTCTCAGTTCTTCCGGAGTTCACAAGTGCTCGGACTCGAGAGTCAACAACCTCAGCAGACTTGACACCTGTTGCTTCACAATAGTGTGTGCAGATGCGTGGGGATTTGTTGCTCCCTGAAGAGCTTCCAGCGGTAGGCACCATCCCTGGGCACAGCTCGGTTTCGCTCGTATCGATGAATCCCCAGCCTCTCGACGTCGTGGTGGCAACAACAGTGCGCCGCGACAGAAGCAACTCCGCTCAACGATGTGGCGTGTGGTCTGCATTCTCTACCAATTGGATCCAGAGAGTCGCATCAGGCTTGGACTACGCCAATCTGAACCCAATCCAGACCGACGAGAACTGTTGGCGGGAAGACACTATCGGGGGCTCAAGGACGTCGACCTGGAACCGCCAAAGTCATCGTCTCTGCAGGAGATCTGCATGGAGGCAAGAAAAAACCTCGGCGGCAACGAGGCGTGGGGTGAATGGACCGCTGGCCCCGCCTTTGCATTTCTCCGACGCTTGCGAGTTAGTGAATGCGTCGCCTTGTTGGTCGTTGCATGGCCGGCGAGCGCACGGCCTACCCGGCAGTCAGCGACGTTAGCGGGCTGACTGAGTGACCAGGAGAGATCCAACACCATCTCACAGCAGACACCGCCGCCTCCACCCCATAGCAGCGAATGTCTTCAACGACGGCTTCAGCACCGGTCGCCGTATTAGCCAGACAGACGGCCAGCCAGCCAGCAAGCGAGACAGACAGACTGAAAGGCAGGCAAGCGAGCAGAAGGAGGAACAGCATCAGCAGCAACAGTACCTCCACCACCACCACCACCTTGATCTTCTTGGCCATCTTATTCTTCGTTTTTTTTCACCGAGTCATCACAGAGCGCGGCGTCTTCTTTTCTCTCCCTCTCTTAGCCTCCCATTGTCTGTCCGCCATTTCTTTACCACATCACCAGCGAGCGCTGTCAATGATGACGACGACGACGACAGCAACAACAGCGACGAACGAACGTCCATCCGTTCATCCACCGTCGTCCGGCATCAGCAGTACTTCATCTTTGTCGTCGGTTGTTGGTGTTGTTGTCGCCGTCGTCGTCGCCGCTGCTGCTCGTGGTGTTGGTTAGTAGGGCCTCTGCGACTTCGATGGTCAAGTAGCGACTCCGTTGTGTCGGCGTCGACGATCACCAGCACTACGTCTCCGTTTGTTCGTCTCTCGGACTGCTGACTGACTCCGGCGAAGTTCTCGGACCGGCCGGCAGCCCGCCCCTTGAACCTCGGTCAGTTCGCCGTCAGTTCCGGGGCACAGCCGACATCGATCCTCTATTCTTCCCCACTGACTCGACCTGTTTTGCCTTCAGTTGAGTCTTCGCTCGTTCGGGCAATGTGCGACAGTGGCTGTCAGTATTGCTCTGGCTGTGAGCGATCTCCGGGATCATCGAACATCGCGACACCTCTCTTCAGCGCAGTTCAACGTACATGTCTTCTACTAAAACGAGGCGGGCATCGACTGCAGACTTCAACTGACTGCGCTTTTCACCGTTCAGCGATCGACGTTAGTCATCACTTGAACATCGTCCAACGGCTTGACCCGCTCACCGGAAGTTGTTGGCTTCTTGGAAGTTCACAATGGTTGAGCTTTTGGTCGAAACTGCTCGTGGTGTCGGAGCGATTTAACTGGTGATCTGGCTCATTTCAGGTGGTATCTCCAGCCTCTGAACCTCGTCTGTGCGCCTCGTATCGACAGTGATTTTCGTGAGTTGTTCTGGTCCTTCTTTTTTTCGGTTTGCTTCTTTCCCGAGAATCGTCGGAGGTTCCGATCTTCAACAATCTTGTCGGTTCGCGCGGAAATGCGAGTCCAACAGAGCTTATTCAAGTCAGGGAAGCGGGCCAGTGACTCCACGAATGTGGCGCAGATTGATTATTGGGTGGGTCGGAGCGAGACGGAGAAGGAACGACAGACCGATGGACTCTTGCTAGGTGAGTGTCGGTCTGGTGGATGTCTCCATTGATGATCATGACTAGATCAACACTCATCTACTGAGGCCCAGTCTCGACCAGTATTCTTTCGTCTGTTCACTCAGTCTTCACTTCGTGTTGGCTCCCATGATCGCCTTCAATCGCTGAAGCGAACGCTACCCGAACCATGGCATACCATCTATGTTTTTCCGCTAAAGTTTTTAGCTGCCTGTCTGTTGCCTGCGAAGGTGAGCGATGCGACTCGCGTTCTGAAGCCTACTGGCCTACCGACTCCGCTCGACGTTGGCAAAAGTTTCCTGCCTGCAAGAGCAGTGTGGACATCGTACGATACCGTCCCTCCCGGAGAACAGGCTTCCTGCTCGGAAGGTTTTATGATTTTCCATTGGAGTTCATGTCTCGGATGTCGGCCAGGCGTCTCTCCCTGTTTTGGAGGTTTTCGGTCGTGCAACTTCAACTCTGGGCCCTTCTTCGTGTCTCATGTGATCCTTCTTGAAGCATTCGTTCTCCTCCTTCTGACATTATGCCTTCTGTGTGTTAGTAGTGGTGTTGACGATGCTACGGTGACGGTGGCTCCCGATACCAGAATTGTTGGAGCTAGCTCGCGAGCGTCGTTGATGCCAGGCAGTCAGCCAGACGCACGGACAACAGCAGCTTCCAGCTCGTCGCAGCCTGCTTTTGTTGTTTCTATATTCCGAGCGCATGCGCGGTCACTACAACAACGGCGCTGTTCTTCTTCTTGTTCGTCTGTCCGTTTCTTGCTTCGTTGGACGGAGGTTCGCTCGCTTGGTCGCTTGCTTGGACGGACGGTCGCTCGCTCGCTCGCTCGCTCGCTGACGGTTGTCGGGAGGTACCAGGCAGCAACAGCATCGTCACCAGTACTGCAACAGTTGGCCCCGAGGCAACCTGTGAACCGAACCTCGGAGGCTCGTCTGCAAACCCGGCGACTCAGTAGACTGATTTAGAAAGTGTGACGTCGCATGCCACCAACTGTCGGAACAACCGGCAGGTCTCGGCTTCATGAAGGTTGAGTGAGGTGTCGGATGAGTGTATATATGGTGCATTTAATGTTGTACACAATGACTAGATACACACTCATCCGAGGCGACTCAGCTCAATTTCACCCTCTTCACGTCGAGCCACATCAGCTTCATCTCAAGCTTCGTCATCCGTCTTCCCGCAGTCGACGGGCTTTCATCGAGATTCCGGCGGCGATCGTCTTGCCACCCGTCATTATCGATGATGTGTTTGGCACGTTCGGGTTCCTTGTCCGCAGAGCTCCCCCAACTCGGTAAGCTGAGGTCGTTTGGTTTCGATCGCGCCCACGAGAGTCAGTTAGCCGTCAGAGTTTCCAATGCGAGAACCAACGGACCGACGAGCCATCGAAGCAATCGACCGACGACCCGGTCATATCATCAAATACATTGCGTCATCGACATCCATACTGAACAGTGTGAGCAGTCGATTCCGCGGTCTGTGTGCGTACCTCTCCGGTGTCTGCCTTCCGAACGCATCGACGGATATCGAGTGAATGATGACGGGCTACGTGAAAAATTTTCTTGCCTAGATGAAGCACAAGCTCATGAGAGTGAGAATACACTTCAGTGATGAGTTCCTGCACGGTCGTGGTCGACATTCTCCATCATCAAAATCATAGATTCATTCCAGGGTTGTACCCGCTGAGAAAACCGCTGGATGATCGATAATAAATTATGTCGTGTTTCAACCGCGAGCAAGTGTGTTTGTTTTGCTTTCTCAATTTCAAACTCGACGCGGTGAACCCTCCAGTGCGATATCTCTCCGTTCTGCCGTCGGCAGGTTTGTCAGCCGACCGGTCTATCCGTCCGCCAGCGCGCCGACCCGACAACGTGTTATGGCTGGAAATGATGAGAAATATTTCCTAACGCCTGGAATTATTGATTCCTCAGGGAGCATGCGGACGTTAAAAACGTAGCATGGGCTGATTTTTCGACCTTTCCCCCAATTGCTCTTCAGCTGCGCCTCTCGAATATATTCTGAAGTGCCTTCGGATATTTTCTCCCTGTAGTTCCGCTCGAAACATAGGCCAAGATCGACAGGAGAGCGGGCGCCGTGGGGAAAAGAGCAAGATATTCAGCGATGCAGATTGAAACCGCTCCTCCCTGGCGCAGAGCTGCCTCCGTTTCAATCCCTGGCGAGTTGTCGAGTGTATCTGAAGTTATCGAAAACATCTGTGAAAATCAATCTTTGAAGATCAATCAGACGAGAACCTGGAACCTGACGCCGAGGTGGAAATAGCCGCGAGTCGGCCTCAGAAGCCGGCCTGCCGACGCCGGTGAAAATTCAGCCGCGGACGTCGAAGGATCGTCAGATCGTTGCCGTTGCTGTAGATTCTGAGCGAGACAAGCAGGCGGGCAAGCAGCGAAGAACGGACGGACGAACAATGGACAATTCGTTGCCGTTGCTCCGAAGAGTGAGAGAAATAGAAAGATGCCGTGGCAAGCTTTCGCTCTGGACTCGTTTTTATGATTCTCGCCCTCTCAGAGGTTCCTGCTCGGTCAGACGCAGCAAGCGTTATACCTATCGTCGTTGTTTCTCGCGTCGGCCTGCCCCGTGTTCCTAGTCTTTTTCGCTGTGACGAGCTTGCTCCCAACAACAACTACGGCGGCGGCCAAAGTCGAGCTGAGACAAAATGGCAGACCAGAAGCTAGGAGGAACCAGGCGCTTCGGCGAACCAGCGACGGACGGGCGTGCGCGAAACTCACGTTGCTCTACTCTTCATTCGAGAGGAGAAAAGGAACAACTTCCCAGAACTTCGCCAGCGGCCGCGCATAGATCGACTGGTAGGCAAACTGGTCGGTCGGCGGGCCGGTTGACGCCACTTCAGCTTGACCAACAAGCAATGTTTTTATTGGGGCTTTTGCTTACTTGCCAACCGACGTCTTCAAAAAATAAACCGAAAGCAAGTCGGTGCCGCCTTCGGCTCCTCAACTCCGTTTGCGGCTACAACTTGGCCCGGTCTCTTCTTGCCCAGTGGTCGGTCGTTTGCTCGGCCTCTTCTAACCTGATCGTTTGCTTCGGATTTCTTTTGGTTTTTTTCCGCTGGTCATTCGTTGCCTCATTACCGCTAGAAGATCCGAAGCCAGTGGGAAAGCTCTCGAACGCTCCTATGCGAACTCGTCGGAGCATGCGAAAGGCGGCGGCCGCAAAAATCGAGGTCGCGGGGACAGCCGAAAATCCGGATGAAATCAGAATGCGAAGCATGCAATGCTTGCCCTGCAAAAATCTATCGATGTGGCAACGGCGTGAATTCCTCACGGGTTTCGGGGCGACTCCGACCGGACTAGCGGAGGAGCAGATGCTGGGATCGATGACCACAGAGCATCATTCTCTTCAAGCTCTTCATGTTCGGCGCTTATTGGCACCGAGTGGCGCCGGTGTTGGAGTCGCAAAAAAATCAACCTTCGATTGCGACATCTCGCTGGATTGTGAGCGCTACTGTATTCTTCGCGCTCCCTGGCTGTCACTGCCATATGTCTCCGCTGTCGAAATAGATGTTTGCGAACGCTCTCAAGCTGACTCGAAGATTAATTACTGAGCAGACTATCCGCTGCCTACGCAACTGCCGCCGTTGTCGAGGCTTTCGGGAAATGCCGCTCGGAGCGATGCGAATAAATTCGCGGTCGAACGGCAGCACTGCCAACTGAACATTCAACCGATTCCGCGGATACAAGAACGAGTCGGTGGATGATTCGGAAATTTCCGGAAAAACAGCGAGCTTCACACGCACTGTTCAGTCACCTGAAAACTTCCAGCTGCGAGCCCGTATCTCTCCCGCTCGACTGGCTGATTGAGAACAGTCTTCGATCGACTATGGGTTGGACTTCGATCGGAGGGATAAATCCGAGGGGAAAATAATCTACGGCAGCTGGGTGAAACCCGCCCGTCAATAATATTGACCTCGTGGACACTGAATATTCGGGACATCGGTTCTGAATCTCTCTATCGAGAACCCATTCGCTCCGGAACAAGTAGACTGCGACACAATATCATAATTCGTTCAACTTGGGCTGACACTCTGAGAGATTAATAATTATGATGAACAAACCATGCAACGAACAATTATGCCCTTCCTGCTATCCGCCAGCGCTGTGGTCGCCGTGGAAACGACGTGACGCGAATGTATCAATGTTGAGCTTCATCGTATTCGGACTAGGAATCCAACGAACCACGCATGAAGAATGCCTCGCTCTAAACGACTTTCTCCGGCTTCCAAAGATCGTAAAGGTAGCTGACTCCTCTTTTTTCAAACGACAGGTGTAATTTATTCGCACAGAGCCTGCAAGTTTCCCCAGTATGTTGTGTATATGCTCGCTCATAATTTTGAGCGAAGGGGAATTATCTTGTCCGGTTTACAGCAAACCGCCACTCTGGAATCACCGGCGCTACTTCGTTTCGATACAAGTTGATCTGACGCACTCGATTCGCACGTCACTCACTTCGAGTTGGAATAATAACTCCTCACTTAACGTTAAAAACCAGGTGAATCCGAAAAATATGTATAACTCTATGATCTAAAGGCTAAGCAAGACTTCTCGCTACCGAGTCCAGCGCCGGGGGTATAACATTTATCTCGGGAACTCTGCGTGGCGATCGCAGCACGTTCCGAATCACAGGTGTATTCCGTAGGCCACGCTCAGTCTCTCGCCGTCTCTCCAGCGTTCTTCGGAGTTCGCGTAGCGGATCGGGCCTAAAAAAATCTCAATTCAAGGTAACAATACACGAATCCTTACAAGGATGGTCAGGGCGACACAGTGAAGTTCCCTCCTCAAAATACTTCGAGCAACCGAAGAACGACTCGACAAACTCGAACGTCTCTCTCGTAGTTTCTTTTGTTTTAGATATTGGAAAATTCAACGACGACGTCGGTGTCTTTAGGTAGACCGCGGTTCTCAGTCTGCGCTTGTTTCTGGGTTTATTGCGGCAGGAAGTACCCCTCGCGATTCCAGGCGGAAGGCTCCCTGTAAACGCCAATCGATTCGTTGCGCCAGAGGGCTTCAGCTGAGATGAGTAAATCGAGAAAAGTACCCGACCTGCCCACCTTGACTCCTTTGCATCGACGTGAAGTTCGAACGCGATAGAAGATTCCGAACAGGACTAAAATGATCACAGCCGGCACTGCTGCCAAGATGGCCACTTGACCGGCCGCCGGGAGATCCTCGAATTTCTAGAAGAACAGGGATCGGTTGCCGTTGCGCCAAATACGAGGGAAATCAAACGAGTGCGATATCGACCATGAAGGTTCCGGATCGGGGGAAGCTCCGGGAGATCTACCTACCTGAACGCTTCCTTCACTGACATGGAACCAATCCTTGAAGACCTCGAAGAACGTCTGACAAGTCGGTGCTCCGCCCCATTTGAGCGTCGTGATATCGCAAACAACCCTGGAGTCACCCTGCGGAATGACGAATTTTCCGTACGTTGTTTTGTCGATCTATGGTCCATCTTCCCCAGACTCCACAAAATTATCTCAAGAGGGATACCTTCACGAACTTTCCTCCGTTGCATTTATATTCAACCGTGTGATTTGACGTGGATCGAGAAAATCCTCCCCGCACTACCGGCGGCGTGCCGCAAACGAACTTGCGACAATGGACAGCTCCTGAAGATCAGCGCACGTATATTCATAATGAGACAGGACCGTCATGTTCTCTCCTGTCGGCCAATATTGGAAAAAATAGATGGGGAGGTTTTGCGAGAATTTCCTGAAGGTTCACCCGTTATTTCGCCCCTGCTGTTGCACGAGAGCGGTTCTTCCGTTTCTGCGTAGAATCCTTCGGAACATCTTAAGTTTTTCAAGGTTCGCCCTGTTTTTAACTTGTCTGGAAAGGATTTGGATTACTGAAGCATTTTAGGGGGCTAATCCCGTCATCCAGCTCTATCATATCCTCTTGTGATGATCGAGAGTTTCTCAAGCCTCCTTGCGGGTAGGGTCAACAGCGAATACTTTCGCTAAGGGAACGCCGCGAGCTTCCTCCTCCGAGCTCCCTCAAATCGACGGCTGGCGTTCGTGCTCAACCTTGAGGGACGTACCGATTCCTTGCCAACCATCGAATGCTTTGGGCAGTCGAGGTCTTCCACAACTCACGACGCTGTAGGCACAAATTACGTGATTCGGTGATTCGCATTCCGATCTGCTAAAACCATTCCTCGCGCTCAGAACGTAGCAGGCCCCCTTTCCCGCGACATTTGTCCAATCCGTGTTGTTCACCAGTGTTCCCTGAAAGGTTTCCAATGCGGAGTTTCTCGACGATCTCCATTGAAATTCACTCGTAGGAGAGGAAACAAGATGCCGAGAAAAAATGTCTCTGATATCAGTTTCTCTTCTAACGCGAAGTCGCTGAAAGGTGGCGGATCGAAGACGCCAAATTGGATACTGTCTCTCGCACGCAGGTTTTCTTGGTTTTCCAGCGTTACATGTGCAGATTTGCTGTGCTGTAACGGCTGGTGCACCATGTACGAGGGACGACGAAAGGAGAACGGAGCGAAAGATCGGGGATGAAAGCCGCTGATTTACCGCAATCGTAGAGTTGAGATCCAACCAGAACGAGGCTCCGCGGAAGATTTCCTCGGCACGCCACTTCAAATAGTTCAAAGTTTGCTGATCAATAGGCGCGTTCCCTATGAGGCGGCCTTCCGCTCTGTAACAGATGGATCTGGCATCGCCAATCGGAGCTGGGTCCGTGTAATGGAACTCGTAGCACGTTCCCTGAAACATTGTCCGCTGATCAGTTGTAGCTGACCCGGGGATCAAACTCTAGGGAAAACATGAGGATGGAAACTGTTGGCAAGAGCTGATGGAAAAGGACCCCGGAACGAATCCGGAATAGAGCCAGAAATTCACGAAACTCATCGAAATTCACACGGAGTGCCCCTTCTCAGAGCTGAGAGTTGACAGCGAGAAAGTCTCATCATAAGCTCTTACGTTAAAGGTGTCTTTGAAAGTGTCTTTGTAAGCCTGAGGACAGGCATCTTCATGAGATACTGCATAAGTCGGGTAAGCCTCTAAAGCGCACAGAGGAGCGGGTCCGTTCTTCGGGTCCACGAGGACCGAAATGAAGCTGGAACCCATGGAATGAACCCATGAGCGTTTTCTGGCATCCGCAAAAACTCCGGTGCGTGGAGGTTCTCATTGAACATCGGTGCTGTGACCCCAGAACGGATCGGAGAATAATTCTCTTACCTCCCGCGGCTCAACCGTGAGTCGCATTTGACGTAATACGTCATTTCGCTCTCGAGATCGATTTCGAGATTCGCGCACAGATCTCCACCGGGGTTTTCACCCCCAGTTAAAGGCTGGTCCCCTATCCTTATGGACACCGTGTTTGCGGCAGCATCAGCGCCAAGAACCAGCTTCACAATCTGTGGAGGAATCAGAAAATATGTAGTAGGTGAGGATTTTCTCGAGACCTCCAAAAAGTCGACGGTCCAATACTCGCCATTATTCTAGTCTCCTCGAAGAGACTGACGGACCAGTGATTGGCGGGTTTCGTACAGGTGGTGTCGTTCCCATCCACGAGCAAACCAGCATTGAAGTCCATTGCCAAGGGTTCAGCCTGACGCACGGGTTTCCCTCGAGCCAGGTCTCGCACACAGAATGGAATTCCTCGGCTCCATTCCCCACTCATGCAAATCAAAGACTTCGGCCCAACGCGCTGGTAACCAGGATCGCACTCGAACCTTCGTGGAGTGAGGTTGGTTAGCAACTTCACCGAATCGCTGAAATCCGCGATGTTAGAGCCCCGGAGTCACTTCAAGACTCAGAATACTCGATCGTTGCTCAGCAAATATTTTCGAAATACTGGATCGGAGGGCACGTGAATCTGTGAGGTGTACGGATAGTTTCCATAGGACGCACGCACTCCGCAATCGAGTCGTTGGGGAAACCCGCTTTCCATCCTGATAGTCTGCCGTGCTGGGGACTTCCTGGGTAATGGCAGGGTAAGGCTCCACCAGCGTCTGAGAGATCGCTGACGCTCAAAACACTTAAAAACATGAGAAGTCTCTTCATGGCGATCTCGGCTTGTACCACAATATTGGGCAGACGGGATATCGCATCTTGGAGGTTTCCGCACGCGTCAGCAGCGGATCTCGTGCACGTAGATCTTGATGTGGCCCGACGAGTCGAGCGGACCAAGGGAAGAACGCGGGTGCCGCTTTCAGAGCTTTCGCAAAGAGGTCTATCCGTGGAGTCATTTTTTCTCAGTCTCTCCATCCTTCTGGATGATTGATCGCGTCGGAGCCCGAACCCCAAGGAGACCGGAGTGCTGCCTACGCTCTGGTCCGGCCACCGTATGACAAGTCTATTTCTTGTTCCTGTATCGGTCCATGTGCCTGGGCTGCTTGTTCATACATAGTGCAGTCATGGGCGCCAACAGAACCTAGCAAGATGTACGCATGCGCGAAGCAGAGAGCAGGCGGTGTTGTGTCCTGACGGAGTACCCGGAGGCTCGGTCAGACCTGTCGTGGTTGTCGAAAGGAGCAATGATAATTTGAAGGACTATGTTCCGAACCTTCAGCCGCCACTTGCTCCGCTGCAGCTGCCAACTGCGTAAATTGACGGCGCAGCAACGGCGAAATAGTAACGGTGGACTCAGTACACGGTCCAGAGTGCTCCTGGTAGCAGTCGGAGCAGCGACGGCGACGGCTCTGCACGATCGTCACCAATCAAGGTATTCCACTTGTCCTTGTGTGAGATGTTTGTTCGAAGTGTCCAAACTCTGCACAACGTTCGTGCCATCCATTCTCCGCTAATACCCTTCATTCTCAAGAAGAGGCGAATCCAGGTCCTACGCTGGGCAATGAGATCTGGGCTCCTTAGCGCGTCTCAGGAGTGTTTATCTCCGTGAACGCGCGGGAGATGCGGGAACTATTCTAAGAGCTTCTCACTCCCATCGAGCTAGAAAGTTTCTGCACAGGAACCACAACGCTTCCGTCACTGTCTGAATTCGTATGTTTCGCCCGCGAAAAGGAGATTACAGGATGCTTCCGCGATTCCGATGCAACTTCTGTATCAATCACTCTCCCAACGGGGAGTTCTTGACGTCGCTTCACCATCTGACAATAGCACACCTAATGTCGGAAAAATTCAGGGGCCGCGTATGACGCATATATGTTGAAATCATTTAAGGGATAATTTCCTGAACGCTTCATTACTACCTACGCTGCATGCGAAATCACGCGCTCCGAAAGACGAAGATGGCCGCGCAGATGATCAAGTAGGAGATGAGGCTTCAGACAAGAATAGCAAACCCGGATTTCGGGAGAGGAAAGTGAGTGCGTAGCTCTAGAGAAGACTCATTGTTCTGCTCCGTCCGGTGGCAGAAGAAAAAGACGCCTGACAGACGGAGCGAAAAAAATTCAAACAAATCGCGGTCCAAGTCATGCCCCCTCCGAGAAAGTGTTCCTACGAAATCCTTTCATCCGCTCCAGATCATCGAGTATGAGAACCGAATACGCCAGTACTCTACGCCTGATAAAGTGTTCCGGTACTTCGCCTCCATCAAAGTGCTGTATGAAAACGGAGAGGTGAGTCATGTTCGCATTCACGTGTCCCCACCGTCTGATGTAAACCCCTACATGCCCCCACAGGAGCTCCCGGAGGAGATCCACTGCATTTTCTAACTTTTCAGGTCGAAATTTTCATGACTCCGCAAGATTTCTTGAGATCCATCACGCCTGGCATCATGCAACCGCAAGGCTACGGTCTGGATCATTATAAAAAAATTGAAGCCAAGGTAAACTCACGTGTTCGCCCAATATTCCTGCTCCCGGAGAGAACCTATGGGCGACGTGCGCAAAGGCTCCTGGTGGTCACCATTGCTCCATCGAGTCTTTTTGTTTTCCAGAATATCTCTTCGAGGGCGAATCCGTGCATTTCTCCGAATCATTCCGCGTTCCCGGCTCCTTTTCAAGGCATGTCCGAGAACAGCGTTTTCTACCGTCTGTCCGCATCGGGCCTGATCTCCTTCTCGGACTACATATTTCTAATCACGATCTTGTCGGCTTCGAAACGACATTTCGAGATCGCTTTCCGAATGATCGACCTCAACGGTGACGGGGATATCGACTACGAAGAGTTCGAGAAGGTAAATCCCCTCGACTCGGGGGCCGAGAGCGCGCAGAATTCGCTCAGCTTCACGTCGCATCAGTTGCCGCTTCACATTCGCGGGCCTCTCTCACACAGCGCTTGCTTTCGCTCCAGGTTCAAGCCATCATCCGGAATCAGACCAGTATCGGAAGTCGGCACCGCGATCATCAGGGTACAGGCAACATCTACAAGGGGGTTTCTTCCGCGCTGTGTACTTTCTTTTTCGGCGAAGATCTCAGCAAGAAACTAACAGTGGACAGATTCCTCGACTTCCAGAGAGAGCTCCAAACTGAGATACTTACGCTTGAAGTGAGTTCGAGCCGCCCCGAGCTATGCTTTTGTGAATACCGGAGCAAAATCACTCAACGGCATCACCCTTCCAGTTTTTACGCCATGACCCGAAGGATGGGAAAATTCCTGAGTGGGAATTCGCAGAACTCCTCACAACCTACGCGGGACTGAGCGATAAGCGAAAGAACAAAATGATGAAACGCATCAAAAAAGTAGGTGATCGCTGTTCATGAATAGCTTCGTCTGTTTTTCGGTCAGCCCATGAATGATGAAAGTTTGTTCGGATTCCAAACTCTGATCGTTCTTACGCAGCACTTCCAGGACCGTTCAGAAGGCATCACCTTGTTCGACTACCTGCAGTTTTTCCATTTACTCAACAACATCACCGAAGTCGATACGGCGCTCACATTCTACCACATAGCTGGTGCTTCGATCGACCCCGCGACGTTGAAACACGTAGCCCAAACCGTCGCTCATGTAGAACTCCGTGACCACGTTGTGGACGTTCTGTTCGCTCTCTTCGACGAGAATAGTGAGTACGATTCCGACCTCTCTTTGCTCCAAGTCGCTCCAAGTTGTTGTGGAAAAGATGCCTCCCGCCGTGAATTAATTCATTTCGAATTAATTTTCAGTGGACGGACAACTCAGCAACAAAGAATTCGTTTCCGTCATGAAAGAGCGACTTCATAGAGGCCTCGAGAAACCCAAAGATACCGGGTTTGTCAAATTGCTGTCCTCGTTCGCCAAATGTGCAGTTCCCAAAAAGAGCACGACGTCCGTTGCTGACGTGGCAACGTAAAGCTTCTGAGGTCGTACTCCTGAGCGACAGGGGTGAGCACGAGATTATTTGCTACGGCGCCCTCTCAACTCGACGCAGGGATATGACAGCAGCCATCTGTCAGCTTCATCCTGCTTCTGGTTGTCATAGTCTGTGTTTTCGAGGCGAACACGCACATCAGTAGCCCTATTGTTTCCTTTGCTGGTTCAATCAATCCCTTAATTATTCAAGGAGCGCTCCGACAGTGTCATGCTATCGTGCCATATTCATTTCTGACCCTTAGCTTAGGGTTAGAGCCTCAATAAAAATCTGAGAAGTGATTCTGTGTTTTTCTTCCACCGAAAGCACGATGAACTAGCATTTGTCGGGGTGCAGTAGAGAGCAGGCTACCCATCCCGACGAATAAATCTTCAGCACGTCGTTTGCCATCACCTATTTGGACGACTCACGAATAAGAAGTCAAGACTTCCAAGCGGAAATACTAGTTTATGACGTTCTTTATTCGAAAACTCAGTGGGTTGGATATTCCTCCTGTGAGATGATTGATGGAAGAGAGTTCATTCCTAAAATCTTTCAGGGTATGTCGAAGTCCGGGGAAGCTATGGGTCGTTTCGTGAATGCGCATGACGGTAGCTTCTCCATATATGATCGCAGCGAGAAATTCGTGAAACCGTTGCACATAAGAGCTTTGTCGATCCGTGCCTTGAAAGATGTCGCGATGATTTGCACGGTATCGCTCGCTATCTCCGTGCTTGCCTGTGGGAACTTCTCGAGGTGGTAGTCAAGATCAAACATGAAACCCCAGTAGCGCATTTGAGCATAGCTCTGGAAAGATGCCGCTGTGAGTCGTAGTGCATCCTCTCCACAGGTACCGCAGACGGGAATTTCTTCTTCGTGGAGATTGCAGAGAACGTCGTCTATTCGGCTGTCGCACATCTGGCAGATGTACATGACTTTCTCAGCGTCGAATTGGAGGAGCTGCAACTGCTTGGTCAGCTGGTTGCATAACTGTTCGATTTGCGGGAGCAGTGGACTGTGGCACTGACCGCACTCTGAGAAGAGGAACTTCCATTTACCACCGATGTCCTGCGAAGAGAAATGATTGGATGAGAACTCTCGAGATCAACGACGCCGTCACACGTGAATCGTTGCTGAAGTGTGGTCATTTTTCTCGAACTGACCTTGAGAACGGGTCCGTCAACCGATATCGGAGCGCTGCATTTCGTGCAGGTCACGGTAAAAGCTTCGACGTTCTGGAACAGTTCCGAGTCGAGGCTTGTTGGGAGCAGGAGCGAAATCCCCACTGCGAGCTCGGAGTCCACAATCTCGGACGGATCGAAATTGGTTCGCCTGTTGTATTTACTCGGATCAAGCCCTGGAAGCATTCGAGGTATTCGATCAACGACAGTTCCCGTCAAGTCCAGAGCCCTGTCTGCAGGGCTGGACGGATTCGAATACCACTCTTCGAGGGGAGTTGAATCGCGAAGAAACTTACCCAAACACTGGGCCACAACCGCAGCGTCGGTTCCTCTTATGGGCTCGATTAGACGCGAGACAACCGGGAAGACTTGCTGCGTTATGTAATAGTTTCTGTCGATAGAGAGTTTGCCGGCGAACTCCTTGGATTCAATCTCTTCCCTGCTGTACGCTCGTTGCGTGTGTGGATTCTCTGTGCCGTCCTCGCAGATAACGTACTGCACAGTATCACCCGCTCGTAGCTTCCTGGCGCCTCTAGCATTGAAACGCTTCGCCACGATGACGTGGGACTGGTTTTTGGCGTCCGGGTAGTCCTCAACGTTCTTCGTCAGCTGTTTCGTTATGAGGTAGGATTCGAAAGGCAGCGTGTTCTCGTTAACCTTCTGGCCGATCTCTCTCAAGTGGCTGTGCACGGCGTCGACAGCATCATCGGCGCTGAACTTGCCTCTGAGCAGGGTATCCACCACGAACCGCCCTGTTTTGCGAGCCAAATCCGACCAATCTCGCCTGACGATGTCGAGACCTTTCACCTCGATTTTCTCACCTAATACCGAGCCGTCCGGACCGAAGGTCAACGTACAAGCGGCGTATTTTTTCTTTTTCAGTAGCAGCATGGCTTTGAACACACCATCGACTTCGATCTCGAGCCGCTTGTACTGCTCGTTGATGGCTTTGCTGAGTTTTCGCCCGATTTCTCTGACTTGGGCTAATTCGCGAGTACAAGTGTTGATCATGATCGAATCCGTGTCGCCGTAAATGATCGAATAACCCATCGATTCGGCCATCGACTTCGCGCTCATCAGTATATCACGTCCCCTCTGCGTGATAAGAGCGGCGATGGGTTTCGCATAAAAACGAGATCCCTGCGGAAGATACTATTTTAGTGCTCTTCATCATAATGACCACTATCGATACCACGATTAGTAGCGCCGATGGGAATGTTGATACATGATCAAGGCTCTTACCTGGAATCCTAGGCATCCGTACATGGAATTCGCCGTTAATTTCAGAGCTTTCTGTCTGATGTCATATTGCAGGATCTTTTCCTTGGAAAGATTCGGAGTCTTCAGGAGATCCTTGACAGTACGACGATTCTCCACGAGCTTTCGAATTTCGAATGGAAGAACTCCAGTGTCCACAGTCTTGTGCGGTATCTGGGCTTCCCAGTCAGCCTCCGAAGCGGTGGGATTGTCCTCTGGCGGTGTGAAACCGCAAGTCGTGAAGCACAGATTGTATTCCTGGATGATCGATGGATATAGAGAGTTGAAGTCCATCAGGAGTACCATCGAGTCGTAGAAGCCCACAATCGGGTCCAGAACTAGACCTCCCGAGTACGCTGGGCCTTTCTTTTTGTCATCGGTTTTCTTCTCATCCGAACCGTTCTGTAGTTTCCGCTTTCGTCTTGTTTCCTTGTCAGGCACGATGTAGTTCTTATTGGTGAATGCGTGGAGTAGCAAGTACTCGTTTCTCAGAGCGCGTCCTTTCTGCAGAGTCTGGGTCTGAAAGGCGAGGGGAAATCTCCCACTGTGAGTGTCAGCATTCAACAGAGAACGAGACTCCTGGGCGGTTCTTCGTTTTCCGGTGAAGTGTATTCTGTTGAAAAGTGGGTTTGCATGATGACTTTCGCGTACCTAGTTTCACACGCCAACTTTGTACTCACCAGGGTATTCCCGCAAATGCTCGTGATTTGTGAGGCCAGCGGGAGGACGTTGAGCTCCGCGAGTAACTTGACAACAAACTGACACTCAGCCATGATGTGCTTGCAGAGTATTTTCAGCTTTGGCGTCTTACTGATCATTTCTTTGAACGCGTCCGCTGAAATTTCATCGTGGGCCGCACTCAGAACGTCGCTGACCAGCTCGCTGAGCTCATAGCTCTTCGCTTGTATCAGTTCCTTCGCGGACAGTTTCGTATCGCAGATCACTCTTCCTGGCAGAAGTTGCGTTCGGTCCAACTTTGCCACATTCACATGCTGTATGTTGGAGCGGCAGAGACGTGACAATGCCGATGGTTTCACGATTTTGTGGCGTTCCATCGCCGTCAAGATTGCCGGGAGCGTGAAACTACTGGCGTCGTGACCCTAGAAATTTCAAAAATTCTTCTTCGAACCCCCACATACAAAGCAAGTCTCAGACGATTGACGTCGCTTTTAGCGACCTGGCGGTATAGCACCCGCTCGTAAAACGAGCTTTCAGTTTGAAGAATCCGAGAACGGATCAGTATGGCCTCATGGGCGAGGCTCCATGAACGGAAAGCTCGCTGCACGGTACACGGTATGGTACACGGGGAGTTCGTGCACCTGCAGAACATACCACGATGATGTCCGGATCACACTTTGTCATCTGAGAATTCAGTTGAGAAATGAGCATCCTTTCATTATCGCACGGCTTGATTTTGATTCTCTCGTTGGCCGCCTCCTTCTTGAAATCAAAAGGAAGGCTCCTGTCGCTCGGACTCGTCACGAAGCAGAAATGCTGAGTAAATAGCTTCTCCGGAGGGGGTTTCGTCAGAGGGTAATCGTCGTGAATCAAGCCCGCAATCATCACCACCTGCAAGGCGTAGTGAATGGTGGAGCCGTGTATTGTGGGAGCTGTCTTCTTTTACTAATTCCGATATGATCGTTGGCGGAGCGTGAAATGACGCGGAGCTCACTAACCTCGTCTTTGGAGTTCTTCTCGTTCCTGACGACCCGAGCTTGGAGAGTCAGGACGGTCAAATTGGGGGGATCTGACTGCACCGAGCTTACGGAAATGTTTTTCAGGTCGAGACATTCGAGTTCGAATTTGCAAGTCGTGTTGTGCAGCTTCGATGCGTCTACGATTGGGAGAGATGAGAGGTTATCAGAGTTTCGGACTGAAAATTCTCGATAATGGTCGTGAACTCACCGGGTTGTTTGACTTCCAGCCAGGATGGACCCTTGAGTTTTCGATCGAGGATGAACGCTTCGAGACTGGAGGTATTCGTTCCGAAAACTTTGGAGAACGTACGTCCGGCCAAATCGGCTGGGAGGGTGTTCATCGCTTTCGCCGGATTGTACTGCACTTCCAGATAATTCGCTTTACGTGGCACCCCCGCCGTGGAGAAGACGAACTGCTTCTCGCTCTCTTTGCAGCGGAATTCTTTGATTCCATGCTGCTTCAGAACTTCCTTGACTTCGTCGTAAACAGATTGGAACGGAACCGGGCACGACACTCCATTCTCGTTTTCGTGCTCTTTGGGTAGGAAGAACATTTTGCGCGGTATATTCTTCACGACGATAGCTGAGCTGAGAGAGTTGTCCGAGCAGACCGTTCTTCCGAAGAGGTAGACTGTTCCGGGATGCGCATACGCGTCCTCGTAGGCATCGAGCCAGAACATCCGGAAAACCTGCGGGATCACTTCCGTTGAATCCTCCTCTCGGTCATTTCCAGAGCGACCTGCCTCGCAACGAACTGACGACCACTCAGATTAATCCGCATTGATGGGAGAAGGCGACCTACTTTCTCTCCCTCCGAGTTCTCCGAAACGGGCAAATCAGTCGGTAACTTGGCAACAACATGAGGCTTCTCTTCTGGAGTTTCGTCAAATTCATCCTCATTGAAAGAGTGCATGTCCACCCTGCAATGTAAGTGCCTCTCAGTGAATAGTTCTCCGACGCGGCCTGGATCGTCATTACCAATCGATGCCATGACGTTGTTTGAACGCACTCTTTTATTCCGATCGACGTCGATGGCTGCTCCAGCTGTGTTGGCTGCTCTTCTTTGATCGTCAGGAGCTCTGGCTTGGGACCTTCTACTTTGCCGTCAATCACTCCGGGGTCCAGCTCGTCAACCTCGTCGGCGAGATCGCAATCGACTTCCATTGCGTGCGTTTTCTGTAATACACAGGATTTGCGCATTGAACAGCAGTGGGAAACGACATATATAACCGTGTCCCGTGACAGTCTGAACCTAGATACATACTTCTACGACATCCTCTTTCGTGATCGGAATATCGGGTATACTGCCCATAGAATCCTCGTCGTCTTCAAGAGGCTCAAGAACAGCGTGAGACTGTTTCATCACTTCGGGAGTCTTTTTCGGGACCACAGGAAACTTGGGTTTCAACGATTCTTTGTCGGGTGTGTTTTTTGGAGATGGTTTCACAACTTGCGGCTTCCTCCCAGCTGCGAAGCGATTCACTGACGCCTGAAACAGGAACGGCAAATCCGAATATTTCCCGAGCGTTCTCCTCGGCTCCCGGGAAGAATAACGAACGATCTCCACAGGCTCTCTTGAACAAGACACGCTCCACACATCCGTACCTCGCTCCGATGTTTCTTCTGAGCATTCGCTCGAGGCGTGTGTTGTTCCTCATCATCATCATCATCATCCGCATTGAGGCCTTTCGACTTCATCAACTGTTCAAGGAGCTTGTCATCTTCGAGGGACGCGTTCTCAGCTTTGCGCTTGTGAGGTGCGGCGAGAAACATCGATCTGGAATGGACGATCACTTTGAGAGTCAGTTCTGAACAAGGGAATGGAATGTCTCGTTTTCCTCTTACCTACGTCGTTGGATGAGTCGCCTGATTCCCTCACGTAGGGACCAGAACAGCCTCGGGTCAAGTTTCTATCTACGAACCTGATGTTGCCGGACTTCGCAGCATCCTGCCGCTTCTCTTTGGTCCCTTTTGGAGCCTTGTAGGATACCTTTGGCTTGCTCTTCTGTTCCTCCTCCTCAGCTTCTTGGTATTCTTCATCGAATAGTTCGAATCCATTGTCTTTGTAGTCGCCGCTTTCATCGGCGATGAAACCAGACCTCCGGTCACTGACTCTTTTATTGTACTCCTCCTCGGTGACATCCTCGAAGAGATTATCATCTGTCTCTATGAGATCGTATTTTGTTTTCAGGCCGGATTTCACAGCTTTGAACTTCTCCAAGGCTGCTAGGCGCCCCGAATGGTCGGAGCGAGCTCTCCGAGTCCGACTCGTTGCCAGCGACTCTGAAAATTCCAGGATTATCTTTGAGGCCTCAGTGAGCACTTGACTCGCCGAGGATGGGTCGCTTTCAATGGAAACGTCAACAATACTGAGGTCATAAAACCCCACAACATTCGGTGATTCAGCTCGCGGGAATGGTCAACTGCTCGGCTCCCCGTGAAAAACCTCAGATGTACGATGGCGATTTCATTGCATTGAATCCTCCGTAATATTGTTTCCAGGTTGCGCATATAACGAGAGAGTTAACCAAGAAGATTTCGTCCACTTATAGCTCAACTGAGAGATCCCCGCTTACCGTCGGCCATTCCAGTGTCCTAGACCACGACTCACAAAACAATGAAAGTATATTCTCTCCTCCTCCGAATGGAATTCAAACCTCCCTTAGAATTCGCCGTAATCGTTCTTAATTCTCGATGTCTCTGCGGTGCTCTGGATTTGTGGCGCCAAAGTCCCCCGGCATGCGCGGAGCCCGCCAGATGGCGCCTTTCACTTTTGCCATCCGGAAGGATTCGATCTGGGATTTCCCCCATCAGAGCGATACTTCCTTCGGAGAAGCCGAGATACCCGCTCACTGACCCAGGAGAGCTGGCTCTAGGGATGAGGCACTCGGAGGCTTACTTGGAGCAAACTTCGTAGGTAACCGCCATGATTTCGAAGACCGCAACAGGCCGTTCCTCTGTTGTTTATATCAGACCGTGTATTTACACCGCAAGCAGACGCCTGGATTCAGAGTGTCAAGATGGGAGTCATCGAACCGAATCAGGGAGATGCGAAAGTGAGTATATTGAAGTATTTAGGAGTTTCTCTGATGTTAGAATGCCTCAGCGGCCTGTGTGAGTGTTCAGGGTATCACGTCTACCCCGCGGAAAAGCTTCTGAACGATCGAGCATGTCTTGCGAGCGCCTCCAAGTCGATCGTATTCAGCAAGAAATGCCGTGTCATGGTTACTTGACCGCATAGGTTCCTGAAATCGAAGGCTTCTGTACACCACATAAAGGCTCAGAGCCCACTGAGTTCCACGTAGTCCACCGTTGTGATGTTTCCCAGGTGGGGTTGCGGGTGTCGAAGTTCTTGGGGGACTTCAATGAGCCAAATCTGATGGGAGCGCCGTGGCAAATGCCGGATGTATCTGGAGAGTCGGCAACTTGTATTCTGAAGACGATTATCATCCGCTCCGAGCTCTGTTTCCGTTTGCTGGCATCCAGAGGAAGATTCGAACCCTGACGGACAATCATGTGTCTCTCCTTTCCAGATGGAGGTGGAGGCCCCCCCGACCAAAGAGCGTGAGGGCCTCAAACAGTATTACATCACGAAAATAGAAGAATTGCAACTGATTGTCTCGGAGAAAACCCAGAACTTGAGACGACTCCAAGCTCAGCGAAACGAGCTCAATGCAAAAGTTCGAATGCTGCGCGAGGAATTGCAGCTTCTTCAGGAGCAAGGGTCCTATGTTGGCGAAGTGGTGAAGCCAATGGACAAGAAGAAGGTGCTCGTTAAAGTCCACCCGGAGGGCAAGTTCGTTGTCGACATCGACAAGAACATTGACATGAGTCAAGTGACCCCAAACTGCCGCGTGGCTCTTCGGAACGACTCCTATACTCTTCATAAGATTCTCCCGAATAAGGTCGATCCTCTCGTCTCTCTCATGATGGTTGAAAAAGTTCCCGATTCCACGTACGAAATGGTTGGCGGTCTCGGCAAGCAAATCAAGGAGATCAAAGAAGTAATCGAGCTCCCGGTGAAACACCCAGAATTATTCGAGGCGCTCGGTATAGCTCAACCGAAGGGTGTGCTGCTCTACGGCCCCCCTGGGACTGGGAAAACGCTGCTGGCGAGAGCCGTGGCTCACCACACTGACTGTACATTCATTCGCGTGTCGGGCTCGGAGCTCGTCCAGAAGTTCATCGGTGAAGGATCGCGTATGGTCCGAGAACTTTTCGTCATGGCCAGAGAACACGCGCCGTCGATCATCTTTATGGACGAAATCGATTCGATCGGAAGTTCCCGAATCGAGAGTGGTTCAGGTGGCGATTCGGAAGTTCAGCGAACCATGTTGGAGCTCCTGAATCAACTTGACGGTTTTGAGGCGACCAGAAACATCAAAGTAATCATGGCTACCAACCGAATCGATATCCTGGATTCAGCTTTGCTGCGTCCTGGTCGAATCGACAGGAAAATCGAGTTCCCTCCTCCGAACGAAGAAGCTCGTCTCGATATTCTGAGAATCCACTCGCGGAAAATGAACCTTACGAGAGGCATCGATTTGCGGAAGATTGCTGAAGCCATGCCCGGTGCCTCTGGCGCGGAGGTAAGTGAGAGGGGAACTGAGTGAGGCTTCACATCCAACTATCGGGGTTCTTTGTGCAATCTAACAATGCCACCTGACTGATGACGGCTCCTTTATAGGTGAAGGGAGTCTGTACCGAAGCAGGAATGTACGCTCTGCGTGAACGCCGAGTGCATGTCACTCAAGAAGATTTCGAGATGGCCGTCGCTAAAGTGGTGCAGAAGGATGCTGAGAAGAATATGTCTATCAAGAAACTTTGGAAATAGGAATTGATTTGAAAACGCAACAACCATACATCGCTCGAGTAGAGAAACTGTCCCGATTCAACACCGTGGTAGAGCTGTTCGAAAGACGAACTACCCATTCAAACTTCAATCCGACAGACATCCCAACTCGTTGCCGGTGCTTATCGAGAACTGGTCGCTTTGGTACTCTAATCTCAGCGAGCACTAGCGACTTTCACCGTGTATTCTGATCCATTCGAACGTTTATGGTAGACTCAAATAAAACACCAGCATAACCTTCCGGGTCTTCATCGTGTTTCGCGTCTTCCTGTACCAGCTCAGATTCCCAACGAGAAGTTCTGTACCAAAGTGGAATGCCATCGATTGGAGCTGTATGACGTTCCTGCTCGTTGAGCACGAGACAACGTGACGGGGTGCCAGTCAGCGAAATACTGCGAAAACAGTATTTTGCGCTTTATTCGGAAATCTTCGCGTAGGCCAACATTCGTTCGTTGAGATTTCACCCGTCCCGCCGGAACCAACTCCGGACGAGGGCGATTCCGAGCGACTAAAAACTCTGGGCGAGCAACCCTGCCACGTACGTTTCACTCCACGTTTTGCGTTTCCAAGAGGAGCGCAGAATAGCATGGTCGGAAATCGGTTCGATGAATTCCTGATTGAGAAGTCGACTTTGAGAAAGGAGTTGCGACGTTTTGAATCTGGTCTCTTCAATTGGTCCCGGGGAGATTCAGGGAATGCGATAGCTTCAGTTTATCGAGGCGTGCGTGACAAGTATTTGAGATCATCATCCTGATTGGAAGGCAGAAGACTAAGAGATGTGCTGGAGATCCCCTCATGCTATGAGACCAACTAATGTGGGAAGACGAGCCAGATATTCCAGGATCAATATCGCTATTTCGGCCGCTGGAATCGTCATGTGATCGAACTGGAGCGAAGGCTTTCCTTGAACGATACTTCGCGGTCGCAACGGGGATTGGTTCAGCAGTGAACAGTATCGACTCTCTCATTGAACTACGACCTGAACAATACCTACATCAAGAAGTGAGTTTGGGAGCATAATTGTTCTGGTGCTGTTATTCATACTTTTAGTACTCTGTGGCAATGATCCCCAAGAATGTGAACTCCCATCCTCCTCGTCATCTGTTGGCGGGGTGAGTTGAGCTAAGGCTTCAGACTTCTCTGGTCCTGGTTCAGAGGAATCGCTGGCCGACGCGATTAGCTCCTTGACAACACATGAAGATAGCTCCTCTTTGGAAGCTGACGAATCCCAGCTGGTTCCGTCCAAGGTGCGTTACACGAACGAATCATTGATGCATTCCCTGAGGTATTTTCTGCGCACTGTTTCGCGACACGTTCGCGAATATGTCCGTGGTTGTTTCGAAAGTTATTCAGAATTGCAAAGTATGTTGTGGAAGCGAACTCATGAATGTTGCCATCTGTATACAGCTCACATGCTCTAGAGTCGATAGATCATACCGCAGCTCCCTTTCGACACGGCGCTGATCATAAAACGCGCAAAACCTCTGCGTATCTCGTCGTTCAGTTGTTGGTTCGCCCTCGCATGCATGTTCCGGCAGCTTTTTGTCGGAGAAAAGCCCTGTCAACTCTTGAGTGTTATCCGGACGCCTTTTCCGCACAGAGAGCTTCCTGGAACCCGAGCAAAGTTACCCTGTATGATTATTGATGGATGAACCCGGGATTCCGAAGATTTAGTTCAAAGGAGACTCTTGTCAGATCCCGAATAACTGATGGCTTTTCGAGTATAATGGGGAGCGTGGCGAAGACAAAACAATTCGACGGAAAATCAAAGCTCCCTCGCGTGTAACCAACAGCTCTCGTCTGTCGGCTGCCCGTCAAGCCCAGTGTGTCATGCATCTGATTCCGAGAACTGAAAGGTAAGGGGCCCTGTCATAGAAATGAACGCTGACGGGAACTTTGAGGATGATATTTGCCGAAAACCACTCATGCTATGTGATGCGATTTTAACTCACAGTGAGCTCATTCTGCATGGGAACATAGAGACAAACATCTGGGGAACCCACCGATGGCTCGGTTTTTATTGTGAAATACGGTCCCTCCGGCCTCGGCACGGAGACGAGCGATCTCTCCTCGAGTTCTCGCCTGAATATCTTTCGTCACGTGAGACCAGAAGAATACAATAACCACGGATAGCACAGACCTCTCCTCCAATCACATGCTTGGCATTTCGATGATTCGCAGAGAGCACTCATCAATCATCACAATGGGGAGATCTCCGATCTTCGTCTCTTCGTACTAGAAGCTTATCTGGCGTTCTGGAAGATCCAATGAGTTACCTGAACATTATCTGCGGTCACTCCTTGCTCTGACCCGATTGAATGATCAGCACGAAAATATCATCTCGCGTTCTCGTGTCGTTGTGTGCGTTTCGCAATAGAACAGAGGCAGAACATTTTTTCGCTCAACCGGTATGCGGAGCTGGCGCAGCCTCACTATGAGTTCGAGACTCGGGCATATAGTAGTAACTCTTCCGGATTGAAAGTCGAGAGCTCCTCAATTCCGAGTCGTGAAGGAGCCAGTCAATTTCGTGATCGCGCCCATGAATGTCCGGATTTCTCGGTACAGCCCATCGTATTTGCCCTCGGCCTCGAGTTGCTTAGTCATCTTCAGGTTCCTTCGGCAAACCTCGCTGTCTACTTTGTAAGAAGCACAAGCCGCTTCGATGAGATCCCCGCTCGCCCCCTCGACGAGGTTCTTGAGAAATGCCTCCGCCTCTACACCACAACCTCTCTTCGCTGTTTTTTGGACGCACTCAGCATAGAGACCAAAATTGCAGCACGCGTGAGGAATCTTCTGCCGTATGCTCTGGCCCGCTGAAATCCCAACTGACACGTCGGTTGACTTGATGAACTCGTAGGTGCAATTCGCTATTGTGGGTGAGATCGAGTTCAAACAGGGCGCCATCTTGAGGTAATTTCGGTGTTCGGCTGAAGTGAAATCACAGCGAGATTCCATTTCGTCCCGGATTGTGTCGAGGAACAGTCTTGAGATGCCCTTCTGTATCCCTCTTGTACAGTGCTCGGATCGCTCACGTACGCATTTCTCGGACAGCTCCTGAGATTTACACTGCTGTTTGAGCTCGTCGACGTTTACCGGCACGCTGACAACGCCGCCAACGCTCCGGAACAGAAGCAAGTCATGAGCGCAGTTGTCCAAGTAGCTGTAACTGCAATCCATCCTGGGCGCGGAGCTCACCACCCCGATGAATGAAACGATCCTGAAATGAAAAGATCGTCTTGTCATTTTTGTCGTTGGCCACGATTGCGGCTTGTTGATTAGGGACTCGAAGGAGACGATGTCCGCGTTCCCCGCTCCCGGAAGAGGGAGGGAGGAGTCCCAGGATCTCAGCAAGAGTGGAATTCCCCGCAAGCGAGCGATACTGCTTGCGTTTTTGAGGAACCATACATTGAAGCAAGGAAACATGGCACACGGTGACACACTCACCAATAGACAAACATCTCTCAAAGTACTTGAATGTGAAGTCAGACAAACCGCCACCGGCATTAAATAATCCGACGCGCGCGAGAGGTGGCCTTGATAGCACTTCTTACTTGTCGCTCCCTCACCTCTAAGGAGAACCCAACTGGATTCGTCGAAGCTTTCACCCTCGCGACGAGTCTCGGTGCGCGACTCGAAAGCGTCCCGGTGATCCTGTGGGAGCAACTAGACCAGAAGTTTGATGCACATCAGCCTTTTGTCGCTAGAAGACTTCTTCTGTTGCAGATCAGATTGGTACCTCAAGTTTCTCGTTACACTTCAACGAAAGCTAGTTCCACTTGGCTGACATTAGTTCCGAGCTAGCTTGAACTATAAGATCGAAGGATTATAATGTAACGATTCGTTGAGGGAAGGAGAGGGAACTCGGGCTATTCTGAGAGTCCGACGGAATCGCAGAGCCTTTCTCAGTGAGGCTCTATTATGGAGATCATATTCAAGCCCCTCCCAATGCAAACGTTGCCAATTGAAATGTGCTTCTCTGCAAGATTTTCTGGTTCTGAAGAAATCCACAATGGAAGTCGCCCTATCCCTTCTGACATCGAAATCGTGTGATTAATTGAGAACATTTTTGGATTGGATTGGATTTATTTGATCTTTCATATACATCATATGAACCCTTTTTATTACAGGGGTGAGTTGAATTGTAGTCACAGATTTTGTCTCTCCCAGTTTATTGGGGTGGTTTTCGTCCTCCGTAGGACTGCCTGAGTTGTGTTCGGCGAGAGTCCGATGCGGCAGGGGAATTCCTCTGGGGAGAATGAGTCTTCCTCGCATCTCAGGACCACGTGTCTGTCCGTTTCGGTTCTGCCGCATTTTGGGCATTTGATGTCGATGGGAGAGTCACGGTTCCGGTGCTTTTTTAGGATGGTTAGCATCCCTGCTCTCGTTAGAGCTAAAAGCTGGCTTCCGCGCGTGTTGTCGTACAGCCTTTGTTGGAGACCTCTGAACTCCTTGTGTTGCCGATAACACGCCAATGTGGATTTGGACTACATGGCTTGTTTCCATGTAGAGTCCAGTTTATCTTGCACCTTTCTTCTAAGGTCTTTGCGGAATGCGTCCCACATTGGCTGCCCTGATGCACATGCATGCCTGACAACATCTCCAGAATTCGGTGAGCCGAAAGCATGAAATCAAATCATAGATCTAATGAAAAAACCTTATCGAAGTCACCAATCAGTGACGCAAAATATCTCATCTTCTGGGCGGGATCCCTTGTCAAGTGGAGCAGCTAATCAGCAACAGAAATTGTTTGTTTCATTCCGCCATGGCTTCGTTGAGCGAATTTGCCGCGCATGATGTCAGCGTCTTAGCTCGGAAGTATGGTCCCGACGACAAGCCGCCGAGTTACGCGCAAGCCGCGGAATGAGCCTCCTCGATGAGATCTGTTCCCAATCAAAAACCGGGAGGAGGAGTAGGAATCTCTCGATTCTATCACATTCTCGAACAGGGCAGAAAGCGCTCACTCGCTGACATCGTTGCTCAACGGTTAGAATGCCGGATGCAGGAATGTGAGAGTCGGTTCGTCGAATGCGTCACGATCAAACTGAAGCGTATAGTGTGCGAAAACAGTTGACGTCGAGCTATGTCAATGTCCGTGCATCCATTCGCGTAGGGCGATGAGGGATCATGCCAACGGCGAGAGGGACTCCGATTTCTTTGACGGCCTCTGTTGAGAGAACAGAGGTTGGTCAGATGTCGAGTGAGGGATTCGCCCCGGCCTGTCTCCGCCGGATCATCAAGATATGCCCCGCTGCATGAACTCTGACTTCCCGCTGGGGACATCATTACGGTGAATATAAAAATCCACATAAGAAATGCAAACTCCGTTTTCTCGGCTCTCCAGTGAACACAGACTTGGTCGATATCCTGTAGCTGAGACTCAGTCTTAGAGATAGCGTCGAGTGGAGAGGAGTAGCGCCGTGCGAGTATGGGGTACGTCACGTATCAGGATTGCAAGAGCACTCGCAGAAGAGACGTCATTCTGACTCTATTCTTATGAAATCTACAAAGCATATTCTGTGTCGAACCGAATGCGGGTCAGATATCGCAGTGAACTTTCATTTTGCGGAAGCAGTTGCGCAAAGGGTTCCGCAAGACGGACCTCCTGTCGGCGTGTTTACTCGCCTGCTGGCTTGCCGGCTAATTGGGTTGGCAAGGCACATCGTTCGTCTGTCTGGAACCCTTTGCCGTCTTCTGTTCCCTCTCATCTGAAATCTTCTTCTCGGTCACACATTCATGAACCTTACGCAAAGCCGAACAGAATGATTCTGTCGTCGATGTATAACATGGAATTTCTGAAGAGATCATGCGTCCTCGCGTCTTAGAATGCCTTAGAAAGCGGTTGCGCAAATGGACGTGTGTTCGAACAAAACGAAAATATAACTCTCTGACGTCAGTGATAAATCAGGGATTCGATTTCGAAATTTAGAATTTCAAGCTCGCAGACATCTTCCGCCCTTCTTCGAATCAGACCACACCGTTCTTTTGACGACGTGGCATCGGTTGAATTCGATCAGAGTTCTTTCAATGTTCCATGTGTCCATTTATGCAGGCGTGACAACAGAATCCCGCCCGTCTCATACGGCTCCCCATGATGATCATCAACGGCTACTGGCCCGCTCAGGGATGGTCTCGTATCTCTCGAGAGAATTTTGTGTGCGCCCCGCCTCTTCAGCAAAATGAGCAATCGCTTCCAGGATGTCTCGGGGAAGCTGAGGAAAGCATTTTGGGGCGGAGAAAGGAACCGAGGACCCGCGTTAATCGGTGTTCTCGGAGCTCTTGAAATCCGCCTCTCCGCACCTTGAAGATGCTCATAGAAGGGGATTCAGCTGTACTTGATGTGAAAATAGGAAGTCTGAACGAAGGAAGGAGCCACAGTTTCAACCGCGATGGAGACTCATCTCTTTATTTCGTGGTCCATTCTGAACACCAGAGGAAGCATCAGCAGCTCAATCTGAAAATCTCCCGCGCTTGTGGGATGTCAGAAACCATGCAGAAATTGTTCGATGCTAACTGACGCCCGTCTCGTGTCTTTTGGGATTCTACGACTGCTGACGAATTCGCTCAGTCGATTTTCGAAGAAAATTACCTAGGATCAGACTCGATATAATATATACAATGTATTCCCATCCTGAACATCCCTCAGGAACCGAGGAGACTTTGTTTCCCCATTCCGATCTGAGTCACTCCAAGTCGGGTATGTCCATCACTTCAGCTAGGGATGTTTGATGAAAGATGAGATTTCTGACGGAACTCCACACGGCCGTCCGATGGTATGTTCTCAGGTCCCGCCCCCCACTTGTAAACGGAATCATCTCCCATATTCACAGGGGTCCTGGTGAGTTGCTAACGTGCTCAGCGTCCCAAGAAGAGTCATCGTGAACCTTGAGCCTCTTGAACCGTTTGTCTTTGAGCCCTTTCGCACCTGGTTTCGACCCGGCACCCGTGCTGGACTGCCTTTCCAATTGCTTGGGCTTCGCCGCGGTTGCCGTTCCCTTCTTCCCGTTCCCGACGAGTGGATGGGATTCTGCGGAGGAAGAGCGAATATTTTAAAGCCTTCCTCCCGCTGGTCAAGACCCTTTCCATGAAACAATCCCGAGCAGTTACTTGACGACATTCATCGCATTGAAAGTTAGCGAGGATGTTGCCAGCTAGCAGCTAGCCAACTTCCGCCCGTAACGGATACGAGTGTGTGATTCATCCATCGGTCCGACATGAAAGCTTTGGCGAGAGTACACTCACCACCAACAGGGGCGTTTTTCAGCTGGATATCGAAGGATTTCTGACATCTGGTCGCCGCCGGGGGATCTGAAGATGGTGACGTTAAGTGTCCTGTTGCGTTCACCGGGCCATCACCACCCCAGCCCTCTTCAGGCTCATCAATGTCGGGTGCGATTGGCAGATAGAGCAAAGCTTTCTTGACAGCTTCTCCGTCTTCGTCTGAGGAGCAATAGGCAGCCACTGGTTCTTCGGTCTCCACATCAACTTCGGAACTCTCGTCGTGCTTATCGTTGTCGACGTGAACAGAACGATCCTCGTCTTCGAGATCGAATTCGCTCTCTCGTTCCTCGTACTCCACGTTTTCGTCAAGCTCCTTGAAGTCTGGCGCGAACGCCGACCAGTTCTCCACTTGTGCTTGGGACCATATCGAAACGACTCCGGATGAAATTGAAGCAATTATAGGTCTGACTGGATGCCACTGGAAAGCGAGGAAAGGGAATATGAGCCTTGAACAATGGAGACTGTTTGTGATGACTAGAGCCTGAAAGTTTGGGTGATTTCCTGAAATCATCCCATCGATCGCCCGGGATTTATCGGTTGCAAGGAGCGGGTGATACCGAAAAAACAGCCAAACTTCCGGACTCCAGTGATGACTCAATTATTCCATAAACTTGCACTTACCACCACATCCAGAAGAAGCTCTCCTTTGGTTCCATGCAAAATTTTGACAAGGTTCCCCACGCTCCGCTCCCAAACATAAAGAGCGTGCTGACGGGCCGAACCCGCACAGATGAATTCGCCATCGCCCGAAAAACAACATTTCTTCCAGGTTGTTCTGAAAGACAAGTAATCCGTATGAGACAGTGACGACGAGCCAAGTTCAGGTCCAAAGTGCGATAGTGATTATTCGTACTTGTTTACGAGATCCTGTAGCTTCTGGTTGGGCTCGAACTCGGCGTCTTCACCTTGTTGCAGAATTTTTTTCGTATCGTAAACTCTAATGATGCGATCAGCCGTGTTGCACAAAAAGTGCTCTCCACGCCTAGCGAATTCGATGGACTTGATAGCTGTCGCACTCTGAGATCCTGTAGTGACTCGGAACGACGCGACGATTTTGTAGTCACTCAATCGAACGACCACGAGTTTACCCTTCGCATTCCCCGTGAAAACGTGATCCCCTCTGCGATCGAACGTTGCAACGATGTTCAAGTCTGTATCGTCATCCAGAGGCACAAGTTTGTGCTCTCCGGTTGAGGTATCCACGATCACGGCTGAGTACTTGATGGGACATACGAGCAACAGGCGATCACAACGCGGGTGGAATTGGACCTGGAGATTGCATGAATCGATGAACAATGAGTTATCAGAGGGATCACGACTACTTCATCTGGAAGGATCATTCTCAATCAGAGGAGTTGGTTACAAATAGCTCACTTTCAAAATCGGCGATGGGAACGTGTATTTTTGGAGGCATTCCCCAGTCATGATCTGCCAAACGCAAACGGTGTTGTCCGTGGAGGCAGAAACCAATTTCCGTCCATCTCTCGTGAAGCTGAAATCGTAGAAAAGTATCATTGCTCGGTCATCAGCTTGCTTCGGGAACTCCTCCCCAAATGAATGAGTTCACAAAAGATCACCTGCCACACTTACGAGACACGGTTCGAAACCACGCCGGGACTCACCCTAATGAGCAAACTGGATGTATATGTGCTGATATGATTTTCGCGATCCCTCTTGTTAAAAAGTCCCATATAACGATTCTGCCATCGTTGCACCCGACGGCCAATAAGGTCCCGTAGCGGTTGAAAGTGCAAGTCAATGCCAATGAAATGCAGTCCAGAGAACCGTCGAATTCTTCGGGGTAATTCTGACCGAACGTTTCTGACAGAGAGAGAGTCAGAGGAGATTCAAAATCGGTTCTCTAAGATACTAAATAACTCCGAGATCGCTTTCCTCGGATGTCGGAATCCCAAAATATCCTCGCATCACCAAGAAGCTTTGACTTCGCTCACCTAGAAGATCTAGATTCATTCTGTGGCTCGGAAATCGGTGCGACACAGTCCGATGTTTCCGATTTGAACAGCCGGACCTAGGAGCGCTTGTTTTTTGTTTTGGTTCTCAGAGGAAGTTGCAGACCTGAGCGAGCGTCGATTTCTACCGCGATCCTCATGCGACTTCACGGAATGACAGCGGTTGCTCTCGGGAATCCTTCATTATAACTTGACTTGAGAACGTATCTTCCGTCTCCGGGACATTTCATGATCAGTTTCTCCGCGCTCACGCGTCCGGCCTCTTGATGTGAGGGAATCCGCGGTATGCGACGACGCGCCGCTTCTAAATCTGCTGTGTACAAACATAGCAGCCTCCTTTTCGGGCCACGAGGTCTTGAGCCTGCACGCGGATGTTCTCTCAGATCCTTGAGATTTGACGCGGTTGGATAAGAACGCTGTGAATATTCTTGTGACAGTTTCCAGTGGGACATCTTCAACACAATGGCGTCCTACAACTTCAAGAAGATCGAGGTGGTGCCCACGGCCAAGGATTTCGTGGATATCATCCTCTCCAAGACTCAGCGCAAAACGCCAACAGTAGTACACAAGCAGTACAAAATAACGCGTATCAGAAGTTTTTACATGCGCAAGGTAAAATTCACCCAGCAAAACTTCCACGATAAGTTGAGCAAGATCGTCCAGGACTTCCCGAAGCTAGAGGATATTCATCCGTTCTACGCCGATTTGATGAATGTGCTCTACGACAGAGATCATTACAAACTTTCCCTGGGTCAAATCAATCAAGCTCTGCATCTTATCGACAATGTTGCTCGAGACTACGTACGTCTCCTCAAATACGCGGATTCGCTGTTCAGATGCAAGCGGCTGAAAAAAGCCGCTCTTGGGCGCATGGCTACGATCATGCGGAGACAGGCACAGTCGCTCCTGTATCTCGAGCAAGTTCGCCAGCATCTGTCTCGTTTGCCTTCAATTGATCCCAACACCAGAACCCTACTCCTTTGCGGTTATCCCAACGTAGGGAAATCTTCCTTCATCAATTGTGTGACCAGAGCCGACGTAGAAGTCCAACCATACGCCTTCACGACGAAATCCCTTTATGTTGGTCATACAGACTATGAATACATGAAATGGCAAGTTATCGACACTCCTGGTATCTTGGACCATCCTCTTGAAGAACGGAACACAATTGAAATGCAAGCTGTCACTGCTCTGGCGCACTTGAGAGCCTGTGTTCTGTTCATTCTCGACCCCTCCGAACAGTGCGGCCACTCTTTGGAGAGTCAGATATCTCTCCTCAAGAGTCTGAAACCTTTATTTGCCAACAAACCTCTGCTCGTTCTCTGCAACAAGATCGACGCTCTGCCGGCTTCTGCGTATGACGAGGAGAAGAAGAAGCTCATCGAAGAGCTGCAAAATGAGTCGAAGTTCGAAGTATTGTTCATGAGCACAGCCACGCAGGAAGGAGTTTTCGACGTGAGGAACAAAGCCTGTGCTATGCTCCTCGCCACGAGGTAAGCTCGCGTTTGTGAAACCCTTTTCGCTCCCGTCTCATACAAACATATTCCCTGATTTCACTTGAAGATTCTTTGATTGTGAACGATCATTGACATTCCTGGTGACTTTTCAGGGTGGAGGCCAAGTTGAAGAATCGCAAGGTCGAAGGAATCCTGAACAGACTTCACGTCGCCTTCCCCGAGCCTCGTGACGGGAAGGAGCGACCTCCTTGCATACCCGATTCCGTGAAGGTTAAAATGGATGCTCCGAAAAAGAACAGAAAACTCGAGCGCCACATCGAAGAGGAGATGGGCGACGACTACATCCTCGACTTGAAGAAAAATTACGATATACCCGACGACATGAAGTATGATGTGGTTCCTGAAGTATGGGAAGGACATAACGTAGCAGATTTCATCGACCCCGACATCATGCAGAAACTCGAGGCTTTGGAGGCCGAAGAGGAGCTCAGAGAAAAAGCTGGCTTCTATGATGTCGAGTACTCTTCGGAGGATGAAGAAACCAGGGAAACGCGGTCGCTGGCTCGCAGAATCAGAACCAAGAAGAAGATTCTGAAGAAGGACCACGAAGTCGAGAACACCAATCATCGTGCTTCGAGACCTGTTCTCAAGAGAGCGGAACGATCTGTTTCTCGCCTCCGCAAAGAACAAACGGAGCTCGGGGTCGACATGGATGGGGACGAAGATGCACACTACAGGAAGACCAGGTCCACCAGCAGAGGTCCACCTCTCAAGAAGGCCCGCCTCGACTCCGAAGGCAACGTTACCTCGTCGCGACACGCTGTGCCTCGTGACAAGAGCGGTGTTAGAGATAGTAAGCAGGCTGCCAAGGCCGAGAAAATCCGTAAGAAGGCCCAAGTTCCCCTTAACAGACAGGCGAGGAAGGGCGAAGCTGATCGGAAGATTGTCACTCTCAAGCCCAAACACTTGTTCGTCGGTAGCCGAGGAATCGGCAAAACGGATCGACGTTGAGGACTTGGAGCTCATGTTGATTTTTTCGGTGCCAGTCTCTAGAAAACTTTACGGGCTCGGATTCCAGTTCTCTACGTTGTTAATAAACTGCAATCCATCGACGAAATCGGGTGTCATGCTGAAACTCAATTTATTCTGACTCAAAAGATGACGATAGCAATCACAGTCCGTGTCATGTGGGTCATCGATCCATCTTGTGGTTCCGCCATCGAGAGCGATCAGTTTTCTGAAGGGGCCTCACTTCTGTTTCTTGCCGAAAAAACTGGCAATGCTCTTCATTCCGGTTTTATCGCATTGAGCCAACTTTTTCTGAGCAGGGGTTAGCTTGGGGGTCACTGATTTGTCACCAACGGGGATGACGGCTCCTTTGGAGTAATCTTCTGTCGGCTCCTACAGATAACCAGCGTGGATGGGTTATGTCAAGAAGCTGAACAGGACGTCGGATCGGAGCAGGTAGTGCGCAAAGTTGAAGACATGCAACTGAATATTCATTTCTCGATCGAGGACGTAAGAATGCGAAGCCCACCTCCGTTTTCCTCCGTTTCGGTTTATTCTCCTCGAAAGAACCTTCAAGGTCGTTGGCGCTGTCCTTTACTGGCTTCTTACGTTCGATTCCTAGATGTTTCTCCAACTGAGTTCCGAGCGTATCAGAAATATATTCACGGATAATGCCCACCGCTGAGTAGAGGTAATCTGGAAATTGGAGGACGAAGGGTTTCATACTCCCGCTGGGTGCAGCCGAGCGTTTGCCACCATCACTTTCACTGAGTGGAGAAATTCCGCACCTTCTGAGTTCTCCGCCTCAGTTTCGTTGAGAAGTTTGCTCCTCGCAACAGCTCCACAGGAGATGTTCTTCGATGCGAGAGCCTTGGCGATTCGCTGAACCTTCCCTTCGAGCCAAGTAATTACTTTTTCCCCGTTGTACCGGACGAGGCAGCGCTCGCAAATCTCTGCGTGGAATTTCGATCTTAAGAACCAACTCGTCACTCGAGCATCTCATCTCGCTCTTCTCCACTCTCCCCGAATCACCCCACCTTGATACCTTTGATATCAGCAATCGGTTTCAGATCTATATGTTCCAACGCGGATGACAACTCGCCGTCGAAACAGTTCGAAAGTTCAACGAACTTTTCAGCCTGGCGCAGTGTTTCCAGCACTAGAAACCTATAAGGGAAAGGATCATCTTATGAACACGTTCTGTTATCCATGGACCCGAGATCCCACTGATGTCTCTGAATTTCGCTCCTTCGGGGAGAAGGGATGAAAAAACTCTGAGCATACGACCGGAGAGGAACGTGTAGGCCCACCTTGCATCGAAAGGCGTGACCGTGTAGATTTTTCCATCTCTTTCTACAGTTTGATCGATCAGGAAGCTGCAGAACCCTTCCTTCGTCGAATGACTCGTGAGTTCAAATAATTTGCTGCCAGACAGGACGAAAAGCACTGGCGTTTGCGTTCGAGGGTGAGGATGGCTTACTACGTTGAGTCCACTCGGGGAAGATAGAGAGTCCACTGCTTCATCTGTAGTTCGGGTTGGAATCAGACACAGGAGTTTCGAGCGAAATCATCCGTTTCAGCAGAAGCATTCACATTAGACTTACCTGGGATATAGAACACTCTCTGCGGATCGAGTTCTACTAATTTGTTCTGTAAAGGTTTCGTGTCCACTGTCTCCTCGCTATTATCGGCTTTTTCACTCGTTCGAGTTCCTCGTTTGGGTGGCATATCTTGACCTCCGGTCCTCTCCTAGCTTCTACCGAACGACAGGACCAACTCAACGTATCGGGACGCATGCATTCTCAGACAGCTGATGGGAGGAATTTTGGCGCCAAGGAGGCAAATGAAACTCAATAAGCCCAGACTACCATGAAGTTTGCCCTGAAATTATCTCCGAGAATCGTCGGCGATTCTTTTCCCCTGGACAGGACGGACGATGCTCCAGTTCGCGGTGAAAGAGTCCCCTGCGAAATGAAAATTGGCGCCGCGCATTCGAATTGGGAGCGAGCTCCTTTCATGAAGCCAAGATGGCCGCCTCCACCAGTGCACTAAGGGCTGTCAAACTCACAAGAAGACAGTCTCTTGGAAAATCGAACCGAGTCGGTTTTCCTGCAGCAATTCCTTTGAAGCAGTTCTTGAGCTCCGTAGATTCGAGCGTGATTCCGATTTGCGAATCCAAAGTTATGTGCAACTAGAGGGATGGAGAACGAACGCCAGAGGAAACTTAGCGGTGAGAGGATGTCGTCGAGAACTCATGCCAGAGAAGCAGACCTAGATATCATTCTGACTTCCAGAAGTCAAGGCTTGTCAATTCAGCGCGTTCTTTTGTTTGCACGGAGTGCATAAATTAGAAGAGTATGTTCGGGCTCGGACAGATCGATGATAGTGGGGCATAACTACTTTGAAGCCCTTATGACGGAGGCTTGAATTCGCGGCGAAGATTCTCGGTTCCGATGATGAGTCTTGTATTGATTTTCGTCGTTGACACACAAGAGGCGCGACAGAATGAACTCAGAGAGCGATCAGGAGAGCCAAGCGGTCGCATTCGTTCCCGACTCCGTCGGTACGCGATCGGGCGTTTCACAGCGACCTGCGACGGATTAGTGTGTAACCGTCCATTCTGTCGTTTCGACCGTGTCTTGAATTCAATGGACGATTCTAGAACTGTGTCACTGATTTGTTGGCTCACCCCTCGCTCAGCCCTCGGACAGATGAGAACGAATTCACCCTCACGATTCTCCCAGAGTTCAGCGAACTTTTTCCTGTCGGGAATCCGACCCTTCAAACCGGGATGTTCCGATTCGGAGTTGTGATTCCACCCTGATTTTTTTGATGCCACCGATTTGTCAGTTTTAAAAAACTCCTCGGAGGAGATCGAACTCAAATGCGAGAAGCTCCTCCTCTACATTGCACTGAAATATCCGAGTTCAGAAACGGAGGAATTCAGAGAAAGTAGTTAGTGGTATAAGCTAGTTGTATCTGTTTATTGTAGCCGACGGCGATTCTCGAAAAAATGTTCGCGTACCAGGCAGCGCATTGATCGCCTATATGAGTTTTGACTCTGTATAATAATACTGTTCAAGTTCCGGAGAGGTCTGGAAATGGGAGGTCTGTTAACGAGCGGATCGGGGTCGTTAAGTCGGCTCGACGCGCATGACCCCGTTTACTCATGCGTGTACCAATAGAAAGGCAACCACCATCTCCCGTGTCGAAGCGTTTTGTTCCTCGGAACAGCAGTGTAGTTGGCTGGCTCTGGATCGTGTCCTAAATTGAGCTCGACTCCGACAGCGGGCTTCGGCCATGTGGGAAAAAGATGGAACGACCTGCGTTGTGGGCGCCGGGGCTTTGAAAACGTGATTCGAAGCTTGTACCGCCGACTCCTCTCCGGAGCCGGACGAGGGGATCGTTTCGTCGTACGAGTCTCGGAGCCTACGAGCGAATGTCAAATACGAATGAGCTGCCGTTGGTGGTTTTCCCTTGGGATATGTGAGCACGTTCCGGTCGGAGGCCTCTAAATATTTTCCCGTTTCCTCTGCTGCAGGGTCAAGCTCCGTCGGAGACTGCGACTTGGAGCCAGCTTTGGAATTCGACGACTCCGAATTCAAGACTCCTGGGTCACCCCTTGCCACCGAAGAGCTCTCCCTGGCAACGGACAACCTATCCATCGGAGATACAGGTATCTGGGACTGAATATTCGACTCATTCTGCTGTGGTGTTCCGGCCGCGAACGTCAACGAGATCGGAGTGCTTCACAATCAAACGATTCCAGGAGGTGATTTGGATATGCCGGATGAGATGGCAATCCGGGATGAAGATTACGAAATCGCGCTTCAGCAGGAAAGCGACTTCGAGGACATCTCTCAGTTTGGAATCGTGGAAGTAGCCGGTGAGACCTCCCCAGAAGGACATTCTTATTACTCTGTTCGTTATTCTTGCCATCATAAGTTCAGAATATGTCACTCTTATCTGGAGAACATACATTTCGAGGTTTCGGGAGTGATCTCTTCGACGGCCAGTCGAGTGACCCCCGACGAAGGAAACCTTTCATCGAGCAAAAGACGCATAACTGAATTCCTTCTACTCCCAGGTGTCGATTTATCTGGTCGCACAATCATCGTCGTCTCAGCTTGCCGACTGCCCCCGTCTGACTCGATAAGCCATTCAAAACTACTGCGCTATCTGCAACATACGTTGGATCAGTTTGTCGAGACTGACTACGTTCTGGTATATTTTCACCATGGTCTGAACTCTAAGAACAAACCAACTCTCTCGTGGTTGTGGACGGCGTTCCGGACGTTCGATCGGAAATATAAAAAGAACCTCAAGAACATGTACTTGGTTCACCCAACGACCTTCATCAAAGTCATCTACCAAGTTTTCAAACCATACATCTCGACGAAGTTCGGCAAAAAAATTGTTTATGTGAATCGCCTCTCTGAGTTGAAAACTCACTTGAGACATTTCGATCAAATCCAAATACCCGACGCTGTCGCTGAGCACGATCGCGACCTGAAAGAACGCGAATCTAAGAGGTGGTTCAAGATGCCAAGCAGCACATCACTAGGGTCTTTGAGCGGGGCGGCCAAATCCTACAGGGAGACTCAGCAGTTCAACGTCCCTCTTGACGTTCTCTGTCTCAGGAGCCCCAACGGTATTCCCATAGTGTTAAAAACCTGTATCCAATATCTCAACTGCGAATCCGCTCTGGAGAGTGAGGGTCTCTTCAGACGTTCCGCCAACAGCACGACTTTAAAGGCGGTGCAGAGCCTTTTCGATGAAGGCAAATCCGTTGAGCTTTCACAGTTCTCGGACAGCTATCATCTCGCCGCGGCTACCCTCAAATCGTTCCTTCGGAGTCTGCCGGAACCCCTTCTGACTTTCGCCAACTACGGAGATGTGATCACTTTCCAAGAACTCGATGTCGCGAAGAAAGCCCTGAGAGCTCAACAGATCTTGCAGCGATTACCACAGGATAATCTGAATGTTCTGCTGGTTGTATTCAATTTCCTAGCAAAAGTCGTGCAGCAAAGTGACTTTAATAAGATGAGTCCCTCAAACTTGGCGATTGTTTTCGGGCCTTCCCTGCTGTGGTCTGAGCGCAGCGCCGCGACACTGAACTCAATTCAGCGTATCAATCACTTCGTGGAGTTCCTCATAAAAGTAGGCGTGGCCACGTTAGTGGAGAATTTCTCCTAAAGTTTTTGATGATTCCCAAGACTATCATCGTGGTATCCGCCACAGAGCACAAGATACCGACGCTCCGCATGCTTCCGCGCGTCGGTTCCATATTTCACTTTTTTGGAAAGATTTGTTGATAGGCATCAGGCTGGAGGTCGGCCAGCGCCCGCTAGAGAAGTGGAGGACGTTTTTACAAGCAGCAGCAATGTCATGTTATCTTCGAACATTGTCACCACCATATATTCATGCGACACATCATTGTCATCACCGAACCTCACTTCAAAGATGTCTTTGACGGATTTCGTTGGAGTCAGTGCCGAATTTTCAAAACGTGACTTTGTCCTCGTCTTGCTTTCGCCACGATTGTAAATTTGCAAGCATATTGCCGTATGTACGCGTATTCCATCGACTCCTATCTACTGATCTTACTACTTCTCCCGCGGCTACTACATAGAGAGGTAGAACATTATCGTTGGTTCCTCCCTTCTGTAGTGAGTGCGACTTGTCCCGCTGTACCGCTCAGGGACCCCGAGTTGTACGGTTCTCTTGTGCCAAAGACTTTCTTCCCGGTGATTATTAGGGATAGATTTATATATATATATATATATATAATATACATGTATCATTATATTATTTCTGGTACCAAAGTATTATTACTGCTTGCGCTGTAATCTAAGACGAGAAATAAACCACGATGCTGGAAGATCAATTTCTGAATCGAGCGGAAAGGCGCTCGAAACGCCAGTGACCGAATCGCTCAGTTCGAAAGTAGGTTTAAATGATAGCTTTATTATGTACACGCAGTTCGCTTCTCGAAGTTCACGTTCATCAAGAATAGATTATTGGGAACACGCACACGGAGTTCTTCGCGCCTTTGATTCGTTCCCAACGTCCGAGAGCGTGTTCCTGAGAGCAAGCGGCGACGAGCAGCTTCGACGATGAAGAAAACGACAGGGAGTTGATGAAACCTAAGCATGGAATTCTTGCGATTTCTTCGAGACTCGGACGTCCCTGAGCATCTCGCTGGCAGTTCAAGGTCTGTTGAGCGGATACGACATGTTAACGTTCCTGGGAACCGACTGGTATACATGACTTGGAAAATTTTCACTGACCGTTTACGAAGGTCTCACCTTTAGAAGTACTATCTCACCGGAACTAGATCCGGCTGCAACTAGATCGCTATTCCTTAAGGCAGCCACTGCCGACACCCATTGCTTTGCGACAGTTATCCTGAACACGGGTTTTTTTTTCATGACTCTCCACAGGTAGACACGTCCATCGTCATGTCCAGAAACAAAAGTTTCGTCGCTGAGCATAGCACAGCAGTCGACGGAGGTACCATTGCCTTGGAATACCAGCTGGGATTCTTCCGGTATCTTCCACAATCTCAAAGTGCCGTCGAGGCCCCCAGAACTTAGAGCGCGATCTGAGAATTTAGAATATCAAGTCTCAAACTGATGATAAAGTCAATCCACCACAATAGAGAAATACGAATTCAAAATTCCAATGTGGTTCAAGTATGTTCTCCGGGAAACATGGTAGTTTACCTCTCAGGAAGCTGTCGATTCCCGTTACTGCATCTTCATGACCGAACAATGTTTCAACGTAAGCCATCTCGTCGAGACTCCACACTTTTACCGAACGGTCCGCCGAACAACTGAACAGTTGATGTGTGTTGTGACGGAAAACGAGACCAGTCAACTTGCCCCGATGTTGATTCATTGCGAACGTATGAATTTTCTCTAAAGTAGCCGGATTCCAAATCGTCAGGACGTTCTTCTCGCACCCACTCGCGAGAAATTTCGCATCTGAACTCAGCGCTAGAGCCAGGATAGACGCGGCATGTGCTGCCTTCACCCTGACGGTCCGCTGACCTTTGTTCTCCGCCATGTCGATAGACCTGTCATCCAAGAAACTGTTTCAGGTTATCGAACTCATTTTACGAAACGGTACCATCCTGTACAGCTTCTGGATCCGTATGAGAGCTCACCATTTGACCAGAGAACCGTCCTTCGAGGCAGAGTATACGACTTTTTCGTCATAGCTCAAAGCGATTCTCGTTATCGGGAGACGATGCTGGTTTTTCAAAAAAACAATGCCTCCCTCGTCAACTTTCTGGAAGTTCGCAGCGATTGGTTTGAACAGGCGACCGCTTTGCTCCAAGACGTCTCTCTTCAGCCTGTGCGCGATGAGGCTCCTTTTCTGCTCCTCGTCGTCTTCTTCCTCCAGTTCATTCTTACGTATTTCGTCTATGTATGCCTTGGCGATACGGAGCTTCTTCTGCTCAGCACTTTCCTCATCAGCGGACTCTACTCCGCTTTCTCCGGAGTACTCTCGATTCACGTCATCGACATCTTCCTCATCCGATGTTATTTCGACATCATCGATGCCTAGAACATTACTTCGACGATTAAAACCCATCTGAGGTACATTTCCCACGTAGCGTTCGGGATAATCGTACAGCTCGCGCAGATCCCGCACGAATGCTCCACTGATACGAGCTTGTCGACCAATTGAGTCAATAGATACACACAGAACACATCACGGGAATAAGGCCCTCTAGAATCGGAGACCAGAGGATACATTGGATATTGGGTCCGCGGAGAGAGGCGGAGGACGTTTCACACCATGAACTCCACATAAAATCGAGGAAGAAGGTATTCTTGATATGCTCAACCGTATATAGGATTGGAGAGTACTCACGAGGTTTTTTAGCCACAGGGAGCGATTTCGTCTGTGATTTGGCACCTCGCTTCTTTTGAACACTCTTGGCTTTGCGCGCTGTCTTGACAAAGAACGACATGATCCGTTTTTCGAAAGAATCAGAGAGTCAGAGGACAGCCGACATGAGAATACAGCGCTGAATTGGATTCGGAATTCGAAAAGCTTCGCAGCATCGGTTTCGATCAAACCCACGTGTTGACGGTAGACGATGCCTCTCTCCACTCCAAAATGAAAACAGACACCGAGCTCCCGGGTCCTATCCACAGGATGGTGTCTTCTGAGTATAAACGGAGGCATCGGGTTGCACCAAGGTTCGGTATCTCGATTTTGTAGGAAGTTAACTTCAAAACGAGTTACGCCAGAGTTGCGGCCAGGAAGAATGAGGATCTACTTCCCCTCAGGAAGGCCGCGTTCCGCAAGGATTGATCTTCGTCAGAACTTTGAGAGCTATCTCTGCGTGATGTCGACTTTGAGGAACTCATGCTTCAGACTGAGCCCCGTCGCTTGGCAGCCGTGCTCATTGCAAGCTCTTCGAAGATCCTAGTCGTTATCGAAGTGTCATGGAATAGCTGGCGCTGCATCATTGAGTCTGCTGTCCTTCCCTCTCCCAGACCGAAGGTTCATATTCGCGACGACCAGCTGGGCCACCGACTAGTTCTGTTGCTCACTCTTCTCTCCGGCTTTGCTTGTTTTCCTCGGAAGCTCCTTTTCCTGAACGGTGAGTTCAGAAACTTCATCTGGCGCGCTCTGACTTGCAGCAGTTCAGGGACTCTCAAAGAAGAGGATTCTGAGGTCATGACGACGTCTCGTAGCTATAGCGAATTCACCTTGTCGCTATAGGTCTCACTGCGGTGCGCAATGTCATCACTCAGATGAGGAACTCGTTCGGGACAGACATGTGAGGAAGAAAGCTTGAATGAATCCTTTGGGCGTCAGGGTATGAGTACGGCTCTCCTGGCAGGTACATCCATCGCGGATACGTGTATCGAAGCTCTGCCTCGGATGAAAAGCACGTCTCGGTTCTTCCTCTCCTCTGTGCCAAGATGAAAGATGATATCGTTCTCTGAAGCGCCGGTTCTATACTTTCTAGCATCGGGTCGGAGCGCTCGTGATTTTCCATTGCGATCAGGAGAACACGACCTCGGGTTTGTCTCTGTACACCGACGAAGTTTTCCGATAGATTAGTCAACAAGCGTTCGTGTGGGATCCATTAGGAGAGGGCGAGCGAACTCGGGAGAGACCGAACGATCTACATATGAATGAGAAGCGAACGATCTCGACCCGGAACAAATCTGGAGTATGGAGGCTGTGTCGTGCCGGCGCCGCGGGGAGACTCCGAGAAGCTGGCCGGGAAGGCTCGGCTTCGAATCCCATGTCATGCCATACGTCAGTTTTTTACCTCATTTTTTGAGCTCGACAACATGGTTCCGAGTGCCACTTCTCCCCAAAACATCGGGAGATCACGTATCCACGCATCTGCATAAGTTCGCTGTCCCATGAGCTTCGAATCGCGCGCGTTTCATGCGCTCGGATGGAATCGATCGGAGTGGATCTCACGGATACATCGGAATGAGGCCTGCTATCGGACTACTGGGAACGTGTTAGGGAACACTACCGAGATAACTTGCTCGAGAATGTAAACAAACGCTGTGACGAAAAGAGGACGCTGTCTACGGCACAACGGCATCCACGGAAACGTCGTGCCAATGACTCCGTTGCAGCTTCCGCGATCCGCGCGTCTCTGTAGATTTCACGGCGAGCGTCATTCTGCGTCATGGCACTGAAAATACAGATCAGAAGTTCCGACCGCTTTGCCGGCGGGCCGTGACCAGATGCATGTATACTTTGGTTTTCGACAACAGATACCGTCAATCGGCTCAATCGCCGCAGATTGATCAAACGACAGCAAAAACTTATGGACACGATTGCTTTTCTGAGCTCGCTGAGAGGTTATGTCTGGCGGAACATGAGGTGAGGCAGCGGATTATTATACGTGCCTCAGTGGATATCACCACAGCTCTCTGCGTGCACAGGCGAATTATGGTTGCGATTGTGAGCGTTTCCTCGAAGCTTAGACAAGATCAGCGTTGAGTGGCACTTCTAGTTGGCATCAACAACTGTGTTTCACTAAGACGCGAATCCGGTATTCTTCCATGGCGTTCGCGTTTGATGACACTCCACTGCACCCACGACACGCGATATCTCGACTCAGATTTCTCAGTGTTTGTCCGGATTTTGTTTCAGACCCTCGAGATGAAGCTCGCCGTTCCGGTGCGGCGTCTCTGTACAAATCCTGGAAAGGTTGTCGGCAATGATTTCAACCGACTGATCGATCACTATTCCAAATTCAACCCATCGCCTTTGTCGATCAAACAGTTCCTCGATTTTGGTGGGTGACTTTCTCAGACTCACGTATCGTTTCGGCATTGCTTGTCGTTAGATAAAAGGTAGCAGGGAGAGCTCTCATAGGCCGGCCAATCAGCTCGAAAGTTCAGAAGAATTGCCTTGAGTCCTTGCGGCCCACTTTTTTAGGTAGGGTGGGCTATCACCTCATCAGATCTCAATGCTAGCTCTACTCTGCTTTGGGCTCTGTGTTGCATCGAAGACAGTCTGTTTATTACTGTGTATCGTCAAGCTTCTCATCCTCTGACCCGGCGTTCGGATAGGATCTAGGAAATTCGGAGCACAGTCTGCGAGACATGGAGCACTTGGAGGGAGAGCACAGGTCAAGATTTTCATTGACATTCCCACAGGGGAGCGAGCCAATCCTGCAGACTCCTTCGCTTTTCTACGGAAAGAAGTTCCGGTTCGCTTGGCTAATATAATGAAAGAAATCGAACTTCTTCCGCCCCAACTATTGAGCACACCATCCGTCAGGCTGGTGACTTCATGGTATCAGAGAAGCTTCATGGATATCGCCGAATTCGACAGACTCCATAAGGTGAGCAGAATCCGATTCGAGTGAACTCCTGAAGGCTTAGTACCCAATGAACGAGTTCATCTGTACCCCGATGTTTAGGGAGCGCCGTCCGACGTTGTGCTCAACGATTTCACCGACACCCTGACAAAAGTCAGGAATCGTCACAATACCGTGGTCCAGACAATGGCCGAGGGCGTGCTCGAGCTCAAACAGCAGCACAAATGCGATGTATCGACGGAGCACACTATCCAATACTTCTTGGACAGGTTTTACATGTCGAGGATATCCATTCGGATGCTGATAAACCAGCACACCTCACTATTCGGAGAGCAAGAGCGGCCTTCAGGTGAGGCAGCACTCCCAGTTGCGCTATCGATATGATATCCTTGTTTGAGGACCCCGTTGAGGAAGCAATCAGACGTATGATCTGCCACCTGATCCGGCCGCTGACGAGAATCTAAAACGTTTTTAGGAAACGGCAGTCAAGTCGGTGTAATCGATCCCCATTGTGATATCAAATCTGTGTGCCTCGACGCGTACGAAAATGCGAAATTTCTTTGTGATCAATATTATCTCACTTCTCCCAGCATGATACTCGAGTGCATTCCCGAAGGTAACGCAGCATATGGAGCCATCAATCTCCTGTAAACCCCAGATTTCTTACATCCTTGGATACGTGATCATTCTGCGTGTTAACATAGCTAAATTTCGTTCCTGTCGAACTCCAGAACCGCGCATACGCATCGTATACGTTCCCTCTCATTTGTATCATATACTCTTCGAGCTTCTAAAAAACGCTATGCGTGCAGTGGTCGAACACTACGGTTCCGATGCTGACAACCTGCCTGATCTCCGCGTTCTAATCGTCGAAGGCAAAGAAGATATCACGATAAAGGTGAACCCTCTAATGATGATTTTCCCGCCTCTTGGGCACAAGCTAGAGGTCAGGTCTGAATCAGTCACCTCCTTCATTCTAGCTCCTAACCGCTGATCTGTTCTCCGCAGCTGAGCGACTTGGGCGGCGGTATTCCGCGAAGCGCCAGCGATCTTCTGTTCCAATATATGTATTCCACCGCACCCGAGCCCAGTTCTACGAACTCAGCGCCGTTAGCTGGCTACGGATACGGTCTACCTATATCGAGACTCTACGCAAAGTAGGTTGGGTTCCAGAGCAGCTTCTTTTGTTTGAGATATCGACGAAGGTCAACGAGATTAGCAGAAGTCCCACCCTGACACCGATGAGAGGCCGGCACCGAGCTCATCTCGGCTACTCAGTGATGATTCCTCCCCATCGTTCACAGGTATCTCCACGGGGATTTGACCGTCACATCCATGGAAGGCTACGGAACTGATGCTCATGTGTTTATTAAAGCCATCTCAAAAGATTCGCACGAAAAACTCCCCATTTTCAACAAAACTTCATCGAAACACTACAACATGGTTATTGGCTCCAACGACTGGTCCAGCCCAATAAGCGGTATGTGTAGCTCGGATTATGCAATGAGATGGAGGTCATTTTTTTTCCAGCTACAGCCTGTCAGGTCGATGACGTGTCATCGGCGAAATAGAACGTCTCAGGCTGGAGTCGGACAACAATGGGCAGAAACGTAATTTCATCCAATTTATCGTCAGATCGAAAGCCCATGTTCGATGTTATGGTCCGATAGCATCTACACACCGAAAACTGGGAAGAAGAAAACAAGAAAACGCACAAGAGACTTTGTTGGGGCGGTCCTGAGGTCGGAGATTCTTTACGAAGAATTAAAACATTAGTTTCAGGGCTGAAAGCAACCATGTTGGAGGACAAAATATGTAGGTGTTCGTGTGAAACCTTTAATGAGTCATCTCCCATCTGCATTTCACACCTCTCCTCGTATAGGCTCCTGTGGTTTGCTGTTAGAGCTAGATCCACTAACAAGAAACGAGGCGGTCTTCCTGTTCTTCTCATGGTCCATTGTAGTTCTAGAACGAAAAGTTCCCCGAGTTTCCATCAAGTTGTGCGCAAGATACCTCTCGGACGTTCTGAGGAACATGTCGCCGTGAATCCAAGGCACAGCTTGCTAGCCTTCGCACGCCACATGCGGTCACAGAATAGAGTCGGGTACAGAGTAGTTTCGTGCGGTTTTCAGTTATTTCGTCGACATCTCCTCCGCGGGAATGAATCTCGAAATTGCCATTCTGCATCGTAGAAGGTGGAGCATGTTGGACAAGATCATCGACATATATTGCCGTGGCTTCCCGACCTGTTAGTCTTCCATAACTCCTAGCTCTGTTGATTGACCGACGAATGTATTTTACAGGAACCGGTTGGCAATAAATCGGAGAATCCTAGGCACGGACTCCCTCATGGAGCTCCCTACTGCTAAAAGGATTCGTGCGACCAGGGATGCCAAGTCTGGTCGTACCAGTAGCTGCGCTTCGCTCCCTGGGAGGATTCCGTGTGCGGAGGTTCAGGAGCATGACTGGGCAACTCAGTCTTGAAGGAAATCTCCTCTTGCAGGAAATCAATAGGCGGTCCTGGGTGGATGGACCGCGATTTCGACGTCGTGCTCAGCTCCCCTTGGATGAGCTTCAATGGCGTACAAGGATCCTTTAGCCTGGAAAAAACCCGTCGGGAGGCGTCAGCGCCCTCGAAGTCCTAGAGTTATCCCTATGTTGTTTACGGATTAAAGCAACTCTATTTGTCTCGGCTTCGTCCGTTGCGACACGACAGCATGATTACTGAATTCGATCATCTGAGGAGTTCATTTTCTTAGCCTTTTTGGCCGTCTATTCTGTTATCGTTTTCCCATTTCATAGTGAGAGCTGAGTAACCACTTGCTCGAAGTACCTGACGAATTCTGCCTGAGGTGCGAAGAGAGGTCTCGGTCCGACCGTCGGGCTTTTACAGCGGGCATTTCCCGAGGAGATGACCAAGTACCTAGTACCAAGTCTGGTTTCGGCAGTGTTGAGCTGTACGAGTCACAAAGCAACCAACGGCCAGCTCCGCAATTATCGATTGGGGCTCTCAGTGTGTTGAACACTATAGAACGCCAGATCCACGGGGCATATAGCCCAACTTCCTGAAGTTTTCGGGCGTTTCAAAATTACAGACGTCGCCACCGACTGTTTCTCTTTGTATATTTTGATGAAGAAGATCTGTCCAAGAGGGATGATTATCAATCACCCTGAAGCGCCTCGGTCGAGATTGTCGCGCATTGTTAAAATTTGCGTTTAACATTCTACTCTAAAAGTGCAATGTGCTATTCTGTGAAATCATACTCTCAGATATTGTTGTCGAAAGTCTCCGGCGCAGGGTCGGAAATGACGAAAAACGGGAATCTAATAAAATCAAGACTTATCATGTCACTGTGAAAATTCTTTCGTACCTGTTGTGAGATCCCAGTTTAGCACCCGTGTGTAGAGTTCCTGAACGTGTGAGTATACTTGGGGTTGTAGTAGCTCGCGCTCTCATAACCCAAAGCTTCGAGAATCGCGACATCAGCGTGAACCATTCACAAAGATGGCTGAAGTGACCTGCCAATCTCTCCGTCTCCCGATTGGTGGTTCACTAAAGACAATTTTCGCTCCTTCCGGAACGGAAACTTCGCGGTGCCTGATCGGGCTCGAGATGCTCCACTTCTCTTCGACAGAGCGACCCACTCCGGATAATTTGCGGCAGTCAGATGTTGACACACCTTGTGCTTGTGAGCAGTGAGCATCGAGTCACTTTGTCAATCCCCACGAGCTTCTTGGATTCAGATTCAATTCACGAGCCGCGGTTCTCGGAGACAATCCTGGAACACAGCCGTGCCACGGTTTGCGGAGTGATTACCGATCATCTCGATTCTGAGCGCTCATTGGAAGAGCCCAACTCCGAGAAGCGACTGACCGCTCGTTTCATGGAATTGTGAGTAATTCAAATCATCCATGTAACGTACCCACAATGATGGAATCGGTGAGCACCAGGCTCGCCGATTCTGATTTGAGTGTCAACTTGACAAACTCTTTCGATGGAGTACACGTCAATGTGCAATTTTTTTCGGCACTTCATGCATCAGTCGCCATGAACGTCGGCCATCAGGCGCTCACTGAGGTACACAGCACATCCTTTCGACGTTTTCCTACGAACAAGCATTGCCAGGTTCCCCATACATGAGCCAACTCAACGCCTGTCTTTAACGAAGAGGTACACTTGTATGACCACCTGTAAACTCGCCGGACCTTGTGTATTTCCAAGGCTTCAGTGCAGCCGAACATCCAGGGCGGACATAGCGTCCCGTACTTTGCGTCACGGCATTCTCTCCCACTCTCTCGGAAGCTCGGGTCCGACCATGAGCTAGTAGACCGTAGCGATAATCCCTGTCGAACCTACTCGAGTCTGATGACGCTTACACTCTCTCCAGACCCATTTGAGGTGCCAGAACACGATTCGAGCAGGACGATACCTGCTCAGGTAATGTCGCATTCTTGAGGACCGAAAGTCGTGTTCATCTTGAAAACCTGAATCTCCGTAAGTCTCCGTTCGGGACTGAGAATGATATTTGGAGGAGGGCTCATGTTTGCTACCACCTCCTCAACTTCGGTGTTTCTGAAGAGCTCGATGACCTTGAGCTGAAGACGCCTGTTTAAATTCGAAATGGAACGACAAAGGAGTCATTTTTGTTTCAATGTTTCCTATTGTCCGCCTGAGAAGCGAATGGCTGCAGCGAAGGGCTTCCAGCTCATGATTATTTTCGGTAAGTTGCATACTTCATTGGGATTGATTCGCCTCAGACGGGAATTCGTTCCAATGGAGCGTTCTCAAACGTTGGGAATTCCGCAACCAGGCGCTCTCTGTTTGAGAACCGACACGCTCAACTTGACGCGATGCTACGGGAGCCTCGGTTGCCTCAGCACTGGTGGTCCTTTTTCTGACCCTCGCGCCCTCAGGAATCTAGCCAGCGTGCTACCTTGGGATCGGGATAAAATTCAGACCACGGTAGGGATTTTCTTCTCTATGCTGAGTCCATGTAGTTGTGTGCCCAGCTCTCGAAGCGTATTGCTGAGCATTTGGCATTAAATTCAAGATAAATCTTTGATGCGTTCAAGTTTTTACTCTTCACTCGCGCGAATCGCCACAAACCTGATCGTCTCCCGCATAATGCCATCAATGGAACGATGCTGAAGCAAACGAACTTCAACCCTGATAAGAAACTCGTCGTCTTCTCTCATGGCTACATGCAACTTGTCACCATGGATAAAACTCAGCTGGTATGATTCGTTTTTCTAGTTGGTATGGTTCTCAACTCCCCGGTCAAGTATGTATTCAGCCGGTACTTCCAGGTGTGAAAATAGCCTTTAAATCCAATAGATGATCAAGAACAGTTTTCTCGATGCTCAAGATTGCAATTTCATTTTCGTGGACTGGAGCAAAGGGAGTGTCACTGGATATTGGACGGCAACCGCCAACACCCGCATAGTGGGTGCAGAGATCGCACAGCTCATAGAAAAAATTCTGGTGAGTCACTTCAAGCGGGTATGACGAGATTCTCGAGGCCACTCGATGATTCTACGGCTGAATGCATTCGTTTCTCGTCGGCTATTCAGAAGTATTACGATTTCTCGAAATCGAGCATCCACCTTCTGGGTCACAGCTTGGGCAGCCACATCATCGGCTACGCTGGACAGAGAGTGCCGGGTCTATACAGATTAACCGGTGAGTTGAAAATCAAACTTTCTTCGAATGAATGCGGTGATGACAACGCCGGCTCGTTCGTCGACGCCAACAGTGTCGACTTGGGGCGACTTTGAATGTCGAACCGTCAAAGGGTGCCAAACGCCCGATATGCATGAAGCTCACGCCCGCACTCGAAAAGATGTTGCTACCCAGACGAAATCAGCTTGATTTAATATCTCGGACATCTCGGTCAGTTGGATTAATTTGCAGCTCTTGATCCCGCGAGCCCATTCTTCCAAGGAGGATCGCCCGAGATACGCATCGATCCCACGGACGGCGAGTTTGTCGAATGTCTTCACACTGACGCTAGGGTGTTTTTCCCCTTGCCGGTCGACGGTCAGCTGATGATATGGGTCATCTACGATCATTCGTTTTCAGATTCTCCTCTGGAGCATCCAAATAAATTTGCTGACTCGCAGGGCTTGGAATGTGGGATCCCGTGGGACATGTGGATGTGTATGTTAATGGTGGCATGGAACAACCTTCATGCATGACCCTGGAACCTGCGAGGGTGGCACGCAAAACAATGAACGAGACGAACCCACTGTTGCTGGCTAGAGATGTCATCGTTTGTCGCCACCAGTACGTGGTCAGGTAATGATTCTCATCTTACCGTCCATCCATTTCCGACTCATGGACTTATTCTCTTGAGTTCATACCACTTGTAGCGAGGAGAACGAATCGGTTCGAGGGTTGACAGTAAAATCTCTTACCATTGAGAAACTTGGCGCAATTGGTGTTGTGAGCTTGAAATCCCGAGATTCCAGATTGACAGGTGGAATTTTCTCTCGAGATGAGAACTGTACGCCGGTTGCCTATCGATGCTCCAACTTCTCGAACTTCCTTCACGGTACGGGAGTGAGTTTTCGGGGTTGAGATCAATTTGGTTTAATAGTCAGTATTCTTCTGCGAGTTGACAAAACTTTATGATTCACACCACGAGCAGGTCGTTGTACAGACTGCGGCTCAGATACAGCAGACTGCTATCAGCTTGGTGAAGGCGGAAAGGCTTATCGACGGTTCAAAGATTCACATGGCTGGCCCAAACGTTTCTTCATACTGACCAATGTTGGACCTCCATACTGTAGTGAGCCTGATTCGCCCCTCATATGCACGGAATCAGAACCGTTCCTGATCGATTTAATCATCTTTATTCTCTCAAGAACACTTTTTACTGATTCTTGCCTTCAGTGCATCAACTCGAGATCCGCCTGCGGTTGTCAAGAGAAAGCGATGTGACCGAGGCGCAAATCACTTTTATTTTCGAGGACATCGATGGAAAGCTCAGTCCTCGAACTTTGCTTCACGACGGGTTTGTTGAGGGAAGCGGAAGATGCTGAGCTTCAGGAGGACGTATCCATTGCCTTATTGGGTGAACAGTGATATCTGAGGGAGATCTCTTTCAGACATTCGCGGATCTCGCGTCGGAACGAATCGCCAGAGGCTTCTCCCCAAGCATGGGTCATCGGCGTGGTTGCCACCATCCGACCGCAACTCAGAACGGTTCGAATGACATGGATAAGTCTCGACCGAAACACCAACCTGAAGCTCGCCAAGGATGCGCGAATAACCGTCTACTTCATGAATCGGATAATTCCAAAAGAGTAAGAATCGCTGTGCGTATATTCTTATCGTATGTACATGCTCCGATCGAACTGGGCCTCAAGAGTGCTCACCAAAATTGAGCGAACACTATCGAATGCAGGCAAAAACCAAATTTTGTGGATGAGTTCTGCGGACCGGAAGGATTTCTGAGAGAACGCGAGGAGCTTGTTTTCACCAAATGCTGAGAACGCGTTCCTGACGTCATTGTTCTTCTGGAGAGATTCAGTTTCGCTAAAGACAGCAATAAAGCTCTAGTTCGGCTGAAAACCACTGTGAATTTCTGGTTCGGCTGCGAGCCGTCATAAAATTATTAATTAGCTGCCAACTGCGATAGAACTCACCGAAACTTGTGAAAACTGGGAGGGGGCTTCAATGGGACGGCTAGGTCTCATTCAGTCACTCAAGCTCACGAGGGAAAAGTAATACCCAGATTCGGATGAGAAAGTGCCCATTTTGTAGTCCATGGTGGGCTATGCTCAGGCCCGCAGTTGATCGTCTCGAATGGGCCTGTGTTTTTTTTCTAGAGAGGTCGAAGATTCGAGAAAAATGGGTTTCCCAGCTTCCCAGCGCTAGTCCCTGAATCAGTGACTGATGTAGGGGATACGCATTGAGATCGACCAGGCACTTCTTCTCCCTTGATCATTTGCGACCGAGCGGCAGCACGATAAGACACCTCCTCGCGGTCATGATCGTGGATTAACTCCTCAATCCACCCTGGTGATAGAATTGCGCACCATCCGCTGCGCGTGCGTTGAGTTGCTTTGGTGTGAACTTTGATCATGACTTCGTTGCCGGATTAGACTTTATGGGACTTATTTGAATTGAGGTACCCATGGAGGGCTCTGCTATAAGGCCAGAGGTGATGCTGGTCTTGCTCGAAGAAAGTCTCAAGAGCAGTGGCGTGCAACTACCTAGTGTCGCCCGGGGCAGAACCGCCCGACTTGGGAAATGCCGCCCCTCCACTGATTCCCCCTGACGTTATCCGCATCACATTTTTGGAAGCAGCTTCGTCAGTGTCAGCAAACTCAAGTCTACTTAGCCCTGGTATGATTATTGGGAAAGTTTCCATCTCTCGCGACGTGGATGCTTGGACAATGAGAGACCTTTTTTTTCTCTTTCCTTTCATTCTTCGTTACAAACTCCGCTTAGGAAAAAGTACTACTGTTCTCCGCGAACTCTTGGATGACGCTCTTGAAGTCGAGCTTCTTCGTCAGCTGGTGCTCGACTGAGAGGATGGCAAGGCTGTTGAGCCGCTGAGTGGGCCTCCGTCTACGATTCGTTTCCTCTCTCCAGACTCAGCAGAATTATTCGAACTTTTGAGTCTAGTTCTTTCGATCTTGAATTCCGGGTTTGACACCAGTTCGTTGGTACTTTGGTCTGCAGTATTAGTGGGTGAGGTTTTCGGAGGATGCGTTACGGGTATCCCCGGCAGCTGACGCGTTGGCATTCCTGAAAGCTTCAGCCATGGGATGCAAGTACTTGAGGAAACTACCCCTTTGTTTCTTCATTTTCCTTCGCTTTCCTTGACGCGTTACATGTCCAACTGAACTTTCTTGTTGACTCTCTCAACTTGATTGACAAACGAACGGCTACGTCACCACGCGAAACTATCAGTAAACGGCTCTGCCTAGGTTTCTACGCCTTGGCTCTGATCGTAAGTCAACGGTTTAGAGAGAGGGGTCTTGAAAGACGACGAAATTGAACTGAAATCTTGATGCGTAGCTTCCTCGCAACCGTGAAGTTTTCTATTGATGCCGGAACTCGTGACAGGAAATGATGACAATGCCTCCTCCGGAAAGTGCCGCCCGGGGCGGACCGCCCCCCCCCCCCCCTCTATTCAATCAATTACAAGCAAACATAGTCTCCAGCATTGTCCGCCCAAGTGTTGTTGATGACACCAAGAAAAAGTTTGTATATGTAAGCTACATGGTATGAAATGGGCCGAACACCCGTTGAAACTATGCCTCATAGGTCACCCAGAATCTTGCTCTCCCCTCGTATCGCGCCCCCTCCGATATTTTGATTTCGATTTTGCAACATCTCCCACAATTGCTGGGTTGAAGCTGTGTCTGCGACTCCGACAGAGGCAGAAGCGCCACTTCTTGCCCCTTTGGGGTTCTCGTATTGGGTTGAGTAAGGGGTCCGACTCAAGTGCGTGCTCAAGAAACTCGGAGAAAATACAGTTTCGCCCCGCCCCGTGATTCTGATCCCTCCACCCAAAATCGCCCGTGGCTCACTGAGGAAGCCATTCCGAAGGCTCCTCCCGGCAGCAAGAGCAGAGTAGCCGAAAACTCGTGGGTTTTGATTCAACATACCGACCCTGTACCGATCGAACATCAAATTACCCAGACAGTGCGTTTCTATGATCATCGGTGAAGTCTGATTTCTTTCGAGTTCTTAGAGTTCGCGCTGGACCCGATCGCCAACTGGGGCATATTGAAGAGGAATGAGAGACGAGTTGAGCACATTTTAAAAAGCTCTGATCAATTTCGAGTCGAATTTGGAGTTCGGAAAAAAGTGGAAGCACTGGAAGATGCCTTCTGAGGAGCTATCGAAAGAGAAAAGCAGATCCAATACACATCCATTATCGGCTGAATTATGGCCAGAAGTAGACCCTGATCGTGGCTCAGCTTACAGCAATCACCCGGTATTTTACCGGATTATGTACCCGGATAAACCGTGATCCTGAGCCTGGGCTCTCGGTAGTTGATACCGGCACAATAGCAACCAACAAAGCGAATGTGAATGTCGCTGCTGGAACCAAAACCTGTCAGGAGGGAAGACCTGGTTTGCGCGGCCAGGGCGAAGAAAGCATTCCCAAGGAACAAGCCGTTTGAACCGTTCGCTGAGAAAGCGGAAGAAGCCCCACAAAATGGCTCCATCTACGGCAGACGGAAGTCGGAGCGCTTCTCGCATGTGCCGGGAGGTTCCCCACTGATTGAGACGACTCCAGGAGACCTCAGGATAACTTTCTCGGACCTCCTGTCCCCTCGTAATCATTCAAGGATTCCAATACTCGCTCCAGGAAAACCTGGAGGCTTCGCGCCCCCCACGGAGACGCTTGGCGCCAAACCGGTTGAGAGCCACTGCTCCGGGTCCTTCGAATGCCCAGGTTGCGATGCAAACTGAGCGCGATCCATGAAGACAAATCACGCAGCAACAACAAGCGAATGGACTCCTTTCGGGGCTTGGTTCCGCGGAATTGAGCGGAAAATGCTCCGTGGAATTTTCAGTAATAAGGGAACACTGGATCCACTCTACCACAGCAGAACTCGACTGCGGCGTAGACGAAGTGATTGTTACGTGGGAAAGATCACAACATCTGCCATGTCCGGAAAGGTATCGTGACAGGGAAAGCGAGGAGTGCATCAGTTATATCAGATGCTGCCAGATTGATCTGCCGAGGCTCCCCCGAAGACGCACAGCAGCGACTTTAGTCACGGAGCGTGTCAATCTTTCAACCCATTTGGATCCTGGTGTCCTCTGGTCATGCATTGCGAGACTCCTCCAGCTCGAGGTGCAAGGTAAACTTGGACTTTATTGAGCAGTTCAACAACGACAGAGAAAAATACCTTGATTCGATAGAGTCCTGTCGTTGTCCGAGGAATCATAACGACCCGCATGAAATATCGTCAACGTGTCCTGGTGACATTCAGAACTCGAAACGGCTCTCGGTAGGAGTTTCGTCCGCGTTTCCATGCAACTCGACACATTCCGTCTGTTGCCAGAATTCACCCCTTCCAGAGATCAGAGTCGATCTGCAAATCCCACATTTCCAATTAAAGAGGACCGGGTCTCCCGGAATCAGGATGGGTGGCAAACCATTCGCAGTGGGATTTGGATGATAGCGAGCACACGGCTGGAATTTCGGGGGCTCTGATGATGGGGAGGTGAGAGCTGTGCCAGGGCCATGTGAGAGACGATTGAGGTTGTCTATGAGTTCTCCTCGCGCATGGCAAAGCTGGTGGTCGGTGACCCCACTGGGACCCGGTCGAGCGTCGACAGATGTTGATTTTGTTTCTACGGTTGAAGACGTTCTGTTCGCAGCGAGACTTCGGTGGGTCGAGGGTTTCAGCAGCATGATTTGATCTGCAGCGCTCTCAGAGCCCGACACGCGGTTACATGGTAGAACTAAGATTCGTGTCGTACAACTCTTGGATGCCCGTACGGTTCCTCCACTGCATTCTCCGGCGTTGCAGAACTCAGTACAGGGCGGAAACTCCATCGCTGTAGCCACATTTGCCTTCCACGCAGCTCGCCGATTTGCTCGAGCGCGCCCACTCCCTATGACAATCAACTCCGATATCTTCTTCCTCGCAAATACAGATTCGATCTACATGAGATTTCGCGGTACTACTGTGGGCCCTGATCTGAGGTATCGCTGTGATGGCGCATCTCTGTTCCTGGAACCATCATCAATGAGTTTCTTCTTGGAACACTGTTCCGCGGGATACAAGCAAAATATATTGCAGATGCCCGGCATTCCCGTTTAGGGAGACTGAAATCTTTCCACGGTGGGAAGGCTCTCGGAGGATGGGCTCTCGGCGGATGTGAGGGTCCGTCACAACACTTTGACCGATACTGACTCTCTTTCGCGACAGACACGAGTGTTTATCGACGCACACATCTCATCACTCATAATCGTACCCGTCCATTTCGACACGCTTTGTCGGCCCCATTCGATAAAAATCGTCGCGAAAACTTATATGAAGACGCTCATCACGTTGCAGAAAATTTCATGCAGTGGAATCCGAACTCCGGCAACTGTATGCATCCCGCTCCATTCGGAGTATCCCATTAAACAGTACAACCTCCATTATTTCAACCTCCATTATTTCAACCGGTCGGGCTCCAATCTCGATTATTTCAACTTGATATGCAGCCCCGATAATTCCAACCTCGACAATTCCAACTCTCGATAATTTCAACCGTTTTCTGCATCGATTAGTGGAAATAATTGGAATTATCGATTGACCAACGGAAACCTTCACCGGTACATTCCGCAGATCACGCAGGGATTGCGCGCAATATCCATATGCGGATATGCCAGCGGAGTTAACGAATGGATCAACGATTCAAGTCCGAGGATTCGACACTTTCATTTTTCCGACAGAGCAGTTCCGCCTCGCGCTCTCGGTTGAATGCAGGACAACGAACGACAACTTTCCAACGATGATTCGTACGACCACATTGAACCTCCATGAACGAAGCTTCGACACAACTTGTACCCATCATCGAACCCAATCGTTCGATGTACAGCGCTATTTATTCCCAAACTAAACATGGATATGCGAAATTCCTACCGATCCGGGCCTGCATCAGATCTACGACTCCTTGCAACACAAGTTGCCCGATCAGAGTCTCGTGGATTTGTACCATTCCTGAAATTTGTACGGCCCGTTGTCGCTGAATGTGCCTATGAGCTCTACCCGCTCATGTAGCATTTCTGCTTTCACCGTTTCCCCATTGTAAAATGCATCTTGAACCCTCAGAAAGGCGGTACTGTTGAATGTATACAGGGCAAATTGTTTGGAGCAGTCCTGGAACGCGCAATGGGGACATTCACAACAAACGCCGCGAAGGAGATTCTACAGCTTGAGAATGAGTGAACATTTCAATACTCAGCCTTGAGGGTTCCGAAATCGGTGCAGATGGCCGTGTTGTCTGTAGATTCCACCGCCCCCTTCTCGGCAGGTTTCTCCAAGATTTCCGAGACGCGGGGTACCAGAAGGATTTCTTCCGCACGTTCTAGTGACTCCCAGTTCAATTGCTCGAAGAGGTCATGCCGCCGGTAATCCTCATAGGTTTTGGAATTCAGCCGAACTTTGGATGGAGTGCAATATCCCAGGGATAATATGAGGTAAGTGTTATGCAAGATACCCTGCAAATATCTGCTGGAGCAATACCCACGGTTGACTCTGACTTTGAGGAGGCGTTGGATGAGGTTGTTGTAGAGGTGTCCTGTCGTTTGCAACTCGCCAGGCTTGGATGCGTCTTCCCGCTCTTCCGATGACCTGCAACTCTCGAGGCTAGCTTGGATGTTTCCACTGAGGATTTCTGTCATGAGCTCCGCTTCGGTGTTCCCTCTGAAGGGGACGTAGCCGAATTTCATCAAGAATGCAACCACGCCGACGGCCCACCAATCTATGGCTCGTCCGTAAGGATGACGACGCAAGAGTTCGGGCGCTCTGAAGTGCAACGGACCAACGACCTCCCGATCGTTGAACTCCTTGGTCGTTCTCTTCCGATACGTGTGCAGCATCCTGACACAATACATCCCTGAGCACATTTTAAGACTTGCAAAGTCAATCATTCGGACTCGGCACATCTTCGTCACCATGATGTTGTCAGCCTAGGAAGTAGGGAATCTCACTTCAGAGAACTGATGAGATTGTTGAAAAATCAGTTGGACTGTGCTATTCAAGGAGGAGGGTCAACGTCTCAGATCATTTATGAACAGAGCTTCCCGAGACATTTTCTGACCGTCTCATTCCTGACAGCGGGAAGGTTCTCGACGCGAAGTCAAAAACATCCATGCATTTCATCCGGGAGCGCGGTGCTGATAACGGGAGGGGAAACTCACACAAATGTTTCGGTGGATGAAACCAACGTAGTGAAGATATTCTACTGCGAGGCAGATTTGCGCGAATATTATCGCTGAGACCTTTGCTGTGAGAGTGGTACTCGACTGAACCAGTTCATGGAGGGTTACCCCATCAACGTGCTCCATCACGATCATATAGTGTGAGGTTGATAGGAAACAGCTGTAGACTTGAGCGATGAGCAGATGTTTCGCCATGCAACCGATCTGAGTGCAGTTGGTCAGGAGCTTTCGGTTGCGAGAACAGCGCTCGACACGGGCATCCACGATCCTCTTCCGATGAGCTGTTTTCATGAACATCTCAACAGAACTTCCGTACCACACACTGAATCCAGAGCTGGAGTTGCCGACCGCTGTAATGAGCGCAGTAACAAAAGGAATCAATTCTGAGCAATGAGTGTGATCTTACGATAATGATGATTGGAGCAGGGTATGCTCACCGCAGAGACGAGGGTGGATGAATTCACTCAAGAAGGGCACACGAAGCATTTCCTGATGCTCCTGACATTCCAGCTCGAGATCTTCGTACCTCACCATGTAGAACTCTTCGAGTCGATTCCAGTCTGTGACATGCTTTCCGGCGAGATCTTCCAAAACTTCTGCGATGGGTCCGATAAAGCCGATGAATCTCGAGAGCAGCATGGAGAGATACTGGGTAGAAAACAGGATCCCATCAGTGCAGCAGTGCCCACGAAGCTCCAAGTAAAAAATCCCAATTCATCTGATGCGATCTCCGAACTAAAGGCCATCTCGCAATTCGTTCCAGCCGAGGGTTTCTCTCACTCCGCAAGCTTCCTTATTTCTGATCTGCATGAAATCAAAAAGGCTGGCGAGGTTCTCGAGGTGATCTCGGATATCGAGATATTGAAGTCGATTGCTCTTCATTCGTGCAGCTATGCTGAAAGCTGCAAGCGACGCTTGCCGCATCACAAAGCTTTTGTATGGTGACATTGACAGCTCCGGGGCATAGACTTGGCTGAGAAATATTTGCAAATGGGCCTTGGCAAAGTCGACCTCCCTTCATGGAAAGAGGACTCTCCTTAGATTCCTTCGGTCCAATGCTCAGTTGCTTCTCGGAGTCATGAAAGTTTCTCGTTGATGGACAGATTACTCACTCCCCGTAAATCCGGATCACGTCCTTCAAGTTTTTCAAGTCTTTAGCATTTTCCTCCTCGCCGCTGTCTAGTTCATCTGGCTCATATATCACAACGTGATCTACAAACCACGGGAGATGAACGTTTTTCCTCGATGTATGGCACTATAACCGAGGAATACCAACCAAGAGGAAGGGAAGGGCTCGTGGCTCAGACCCTCGTGCTATCAGAACAGCAGACGACTCGAGCTTCACCAATCGAGCAAATGCAGAAACGCAGACTCACCGGGACGACTGTCGAAAACTACCCTCATTCTGCATCCGCTATTCACCATGCTTGAATCGAAACTTGTTGAGAGCCTCCCGGTGGCCTCTGTTACCACCGAATCTCGCAGTTTCTGACGTTCTTTGGGTATGATCTTCTTCTCCTTGACTTTAGCTTTTTTCCTTGACTTTCTTCTCGCTGCCATCTTCGTGGTCCCTCTCTTCATCTTCCTCGATCGCCTGCTTCACAAATGTGCGTCCGCTTCGTTATCACAACGTCATTGCGCTTCGTCCCCAGAAATTCCTCGCACCCCATCTCCAAAGGCTTTTTCTGGCGTCCCGACGGAGGAGCCTCCTGTGCAAGGAGCGTCTCGATTGAGCAACATGATCGCTTTTCGTTCACTCCACGCAAGAAGATGTTGACCGACTCGCATGGCGGTTCCAGGCAGTATTTACGAGTGAGTGAGGGAAACACAACAGCCTAGCCTATGATTCCGCAGATGAGGAACCTTATTTTTTTCCGTTTTCTCCTCGAAAAAGCGCATCAGATGAGGTCGCTACCAGCCGGAATCGTTTGCCGATGTGCTAGTTGTCTGACAAACTTGCTTTTCTGGCAGGTCGTTGTCTGGTGCGTTTTTTTGAGAATAAAATCGACTTTAGTGTATGCATATATTTTCTCCCGTGTTCCGGGGAAGCTGTTAATCCGGTTTGGCTGATCGCGCCTATTGGGGCGTGCAGAAGCCGCTGATCGCCTGGACGACCTCAGTGTCTGAGAAATACTTCGAATTCTGGGGCACACAATATTCCCGCGATCGTCTCTGACCGGGTTTTGTAGACTGATTCAGACTTCCTGTTGCTCCTGCAGAAAATGCAGTACAAGTCTCAACGGTCTGCGTCCTCTATAGAGGTGTACAGAGGCCTAGCTAGGCGAAATGCCGCCCGGGGCGGAACTTGGAGATTTCGAGGATCGCAGATGCTGACGCAGACTCCTCTCGCCAATTGCATCGCTCCCCTGCGTTAAACAACTTCCAAGATTTTTGTTGAAGTTTTTCCGCTCGACTCTGAACTCTTTCTCGTTCATATCGAGATTGTCAGACTCTATCCACCTGGTTCGTGGCTTATTTGATCTGATGCGTGTATACACAAACCAAACTTTCAATTCAGTCGTGAGCTATCTCGGCGGATCTTTCCTTGTTGCGTTCCCAGGCTCCGAGCAGTCGCTTTGTCGTCTTCAACGATGTATAATCAGCTCACTAGGGGAGAGCTGCGAGGTAATCATTGGTGTATCATAATTCATCGCGTCCGAAAGTCTCATGCGCGAGTGTTCCGTGGCGAACTTCACATCGGTCGCAGAATGTGTCTGGGAAGTCTTCTGGAGGATCAACTGTGTCAGCTCCTCTGCAGATTCACCCTCCGCTTCGATAAAATGAGCGGAAGATTCGACTACGCTGGGATGGGATCCACCGAATTTCACGCAGCGAAGTATCTGGCTCATCTGATCGTCATGCGACACTTCTGGCGTGCTGTCACAGGCGACTCAAAAATGTTCGTCTTCCACCGCCCGCTTCGATTTTCTTCCCGAAAATGGTTTCCTAGGAGAGCGATTATTTCATTCTAAATCGTTTGCTACATGTGGGCACCTCCCTTCACTTCCTAGCGTCACTTCCGCAACACCGGGGTGTGCCAATGCCAGTGTTCTCGAATAACCCGATGACCACAGCAGAGTACTGGGTGGGAGATTTCGGAGCCTTGATCTGTGTTTGAAGAATGTGTCTCTTGTTCGGGATCGTGATGAGGGGAAGCTGTCCATGAAGCGGAATGAAGGGATGCACTCAAATTCACGAAGCCGCAAGATCGCTTCTATTGATTGTCAAGTATTCTGCGAAATGTGCCGTTATTGATTCATATGCAATTATTTTTCTGTTCTCACGATGACTGGTATTACGTGCTGGATTTCAGCTCCCAATCAGTACAAATGAATCGACGAATAAAGTGGGATAAGCTCCGCTCAGCCCGCGTCGTTTTCCATCGAATCTCCTTTCGTAGTTCATTAACTCGCTGCACGTGATTGACTCCCCTTGAGCTCACCATTCTCACTCCTGCGATGGCTTATCAACCAGAGCTCCTTGATGAAAAAGCCAGAAGCGAGAATGTCGCCTCTGGTCCCGCCCGGAGCGGCCCGCACCCTCGCCCCCCCTTCTGCTAGTTACGCCACTGGAACTGTCGATGGTAGGCTCGATGAAGGTGTCAGGGGGAGGGGGGTGGTGTGGGCGAACCAACCTGCGTAGGTCTTCCATCACCAGGCTCGGAACGGCACGCAGTCTGTGAACGACAGCAGCCGGTGAGAAACCAGCATTTGATGCTTCAGAGAGGAGGGCATTCCAAAGGCCAGATGTGCGAGGGAAGAAAGTAGAGTCGAACTGAGCAGAACGATTTGTGAATAATTGGACAGAATAGGGGTGTTGTTTGGCAGTACGTCTGGTCACACGGACGGGGGCCGAAAGGGGAGGAACGAGAGAAGAGATTTCAGTTGATCATCTTCCATGGAAGATCCGGTAGTATAGACAGAGGTCGGCTACCTTGCGTAGGAAGGACAAGGTTTCGAAGGAGGAGGACAGGAGCATTTGATGGAGTTCGGCATTCAGCTCTCCTCAACAAGATCCCCTCCTTCGGAATCCAGCCGAAGCTCTGTAACTGGATTTCTAGTTTTCACAGTCACCGCTCCATATAGGTTATGGCCGATGGTGCTCTCTCCAGTTCTCACTCATTGAGTGCGGGCGTACCCCAGGGTTCAGTACTCTCTCCAACTCTCTTTCTGATGCATATCAATGATCTATTCGTCTCCACCTCGAACCCCATCCACAGCTTTGCGGATGACAGTACGCTTCACCCTGGGTACTCTTTCAAAAAGTACCCGTCCCCTGCCCAAAGAAGCTCCTCTCAAATCACCATGCTAGACTCCCTCAATTTCGATCTTCAAAAAATTCTGAACTGGTGCGCAACTAACTTGGTCCAGTTCTATTCTCGAACGACACAACTCTCTCTCTTCTCGAAGAAAACCCGGCCCACACCTCTCGACATTTCTTTCGATGACAACAAATTGACCCCCTCGTCAGCTGTCTCAATATTAGGCCTGTCCCTCTCTCCGAATCTCAAATGGCACTATCATATCGCAACCATGGGTCAATCAGCTTCCCAGAAGCTGGGCTTCCTTTTTCGAGCCAATCGCTATTCTTCCCGCCTCACCTTCTTTTGCTCTATAAAACCCAAATTCGTCCCGCGCTCGAGTACCGCTCGCATGTCTGGAGGAGCGCCGCTCCCTCTTCCCTTTCCATCCTCGATTCTATGCAAAGCGTGCTGTTCGCCTCATTGGTGATGAGACTCTGTCCTTCTCCCTCGAAACCTTGTCCTTCCGACGCAAGCTCGCCGACCTCCGTCTATTCTACCGATTCTTCCATGGAAGATGCTGAACTGGAATCTCTTCTCTCGTTCCTCCTCTTTCGGTCCCGTCCGTGTGACAAGACGTACTGCCAAACAATACCCCTATCCTGTCCAATTATCCACCAATCGTTCTGCTCAGTTCGACTCTATCTTCTTTCCTCGCACATCTCGCCTTTGGAATTCCCTCCCCTCTCAAGCCTTTCCTTCAACCTACAACCCCAACCTCTTTCGAACTTCTATCCTCTCGCATCTTCCAGATAATGAGCCATTGGTTTTTCTAGTGGGTATTATCCAAATGAGCCCCACACCCCAGTTGAATTTTCCCTTCGTCTGGGTCGCGCGTAAATGCTTTTTTTTTCCCCATGACTCTCCTGTTTTTCGCACTCGCAGTTCCTTTTGTGAACCATAGGGTCTTCCCTTTGTGAGTTGTTCAAAAAATGTGCTCCTTCAGGTACGTGAAAGCGACTCAGCTTCTGCGGGGCAACGAGAATAACAAATTCAACTCACTGCCGAACTCGGTCCGATGCAAGCTCTCGCAGCAACTGGAACTGCTGAAGCAAGCCAGTGCTCAGAGGAGTGGACCTGAAACAAGTAATCGATGAGAGTTCGGCAAGAGAAGTCTTAAGATTCCGAGTCAGGTATATGAAAGAGCACGTACTCATCCAAACTCGTCAAGCAAAAGTTCCTGGCCTGCCGAGTAGGGAGGGAGCTGCGAGAGCTGATTCTGATAGCGACCATAGTTCACCCCGTCTTTGAGACGATATGGCATCTCTGTATAGGGACTTAAGCTCGGGATAGATTGGACCCAGATAGTGGGATGGCTTTTCCATTCTGTTTTTTCCCTCGTTCATCTTTCTCCTGGCACCAAAATCTCACTGGTTCGGGAAAATGACAATCCTACAACCTTCACTCACAACTTTGAAACGAAGGCCAAGAATCCAGAACCCGAGCTAAGACTGAGTTGACTGCCCTCCGAGGGTTTTCTGGGAAGAAAAACACATCTTCATCTGCTCGGGTATTCATTGGGAGGACTGTCATGGTCCCCAAGGCAATGAACTCGTGTCCGTCATGGCTTCAAGAACGAATTGATGAGAGCGGCTCTGTTCTTCGGACAATAGTTCGCGGTGTGAGCGCGGTCCCCTGCGCCGTTGTTGCATGTAGGACAATTGTAACTTCGAAGTCTGGAGCACACGAAATTTCCGCGGTTGTCCCAGAGCGGATGGTTTCTGTAGGCTGATTCAGGTGTCCTGTTGTTTCTGCAGAAAATGCAGTACAAGTCCCAACGGTCTGCGTTGTCTATAGAGGTGTCGCTGGAGCGCTCGATGAAGGTGACAGAGGGGGCGGTGTGGGCGAACTAACCTGCGTGGGTCTTTCATCACCAGGCTCGAAACGGCGCGAAATGGCACGCAGTCTGTAAACGACAGGAGCTGGTCAGAAATCTATCGCAACACTCGCCATCCAGTTACGGCCGGAGGTGTAGGCTCCTTCAGGCAGGTGCATAGGACTCAACCTCTCTGGGACAACAACAATAAAAAAATTCAACTAACTGAGTAACTATGTCCGATGCAAGCTCTCGCAGCAACTGAAATTGCTGAAGCAAGCCAGTGCTCAGAGGAGAGGACCTGAAAGAAGTAATCGATGGGAGTTCGGCAAGAGAAGGCTTAAGGGGGGGTGATATCCAGGAAACTGGATCGACCTTAAGTGCTTCGCTGCCAGGTTGCTATTTATTGCGCCCTTGCTCTATGCTACGCCTCGGGCCACGTCGAAAAAATCAGGAGGACACGCGGTATGGTCGGAGGGAATAACCTCTGATAGAGGCTACTTGGGGAGTAGAAACAGAATCGTTCGCGCTGTATAGGAACCAGTTCCAGGCAGTCATGGTTCAATCTGGAGGGGTGATTCCGGGCTCAATCTGAGCATTTCTTTCCAACTCTGGAGGGGTGATTCCGGGCTCAATCTGAGCATTACTTTCCAACTCTGGAGGGGTTATTCCGAGACCAATCTGAGCATTACTTTCCAACTCTGGAGGAGAGATTCCGAGACCAATCTGAGCATTACTTTCCAACTCTGGAGGGGTGATTCCGAGACCAATCTGAGCATTACTTTCCGACTCTGGAGGGGTGATTCCGGGTTGAATCTGAGCATTACTTTCCAACTCTGGAGGGGTGATTCCGGGGTGAATCTGAGCATTACTTTCCAACTCTGGAGGGGTGATTCCGGGGTGAATCTGAGCATTACCTCCCAACTCTGGAGGGGTGATTCCGGGACCAATCTGAGGATTTCTTTCCAACTCTGGAGGGGTGATTCCGGGGTCAATCTGAGCATTACTTTCCAACTCTGGAGGGGTTATTCCGAGACCAATCTGAGCATTACTTTCCAACTCTGGAGGAGAGATTCCGGGGCCAATCTGAGCATTTATTTCCAACTCTGGAGGGGTGATTCCGAGGCCAATCTGAGCATTACTTTCCAACTCTGGAGGGGTTATTCCGAGACCAATCTGAGCATTACTTTCCAACTCTGGAGGAGAGATTCCGGGGCCAATCTGAGCATTTTTTTCCAACTCTGGAGGGGTGATTCCGAGGCTAATCTGAGCATTACTTCCCAACTCTGGAGGGGTGATTCCGGGGCCAATCTGAGCATTTCTTTCCAACTCTGGAGGGGTAATTCCGAGACCAATCTGACCATATATTTCAGAATCAGAATGCTGAACCAGTGAAGGGAGAGAAAAGTGCCTCGATGGCAGAGAGCGCCGTCCAACCGCGCGCAGCGCGGCCGACTCCAGTCGGCCAAAGGCCGGCTGGTTATATATAGTAAGGATCCCTGTGGTCTCAGCTGGTGAGATGGCTTTTTCATTCTGTTTTCTTTCTCGTTCATCTTCCTTCTGGCCCCAAATCTCACTGGTTCAGGAAAATTACAATCCTACAACCCTCTCACACAACTTTGGAACGAAGACCAAGAATTCAGAACCCTAGCTAAGACTGAGTAGACTACCCTCCGAGGTTTTTTTAAAAGAAAAAACACATCTTCATCTGCTCGATAATTTATTGGGAGGACTGTCATGGTCCCCAAGGCAATGAACTCGCGTCCGTCATGGCTTCAAGAACGAATTGAAGAGAGCGGCTCTGTTCTTCGGACAATAGTTCGCGGTGTGAGCGCGGTCCCCTCCGCCGTTGTTGCATGTAGGACAATTGTAACTTCGAAGTCTGGGGCACACAACATTTCCGCGGTTGTCCCTGAGCGGATGGTTTCTGTAGACTGATTCAGGCGTCCTGTTGTTTCTGCAGAAAATGCAGTACAAGTCCCAACGGTCTGCGTCCTCTATAGAGGTGTCGATGGTACGCTCGATGAAGGTGATAGGAGGGGGCGGTGTGGGCGAACCAACCTGCGTTGGTCTTCATCACCAGGCTCGAAACGGCGCGAAATGGCACGCAGTCTGTGAACGACAGAAGCCGGTCAGAAATTTATCGCAAGACTCACCATCCAGTTGCGGCCAGAGGTGTAGGCTCCTTCGGGCAGGTGCAGGGAACCCAGCTTCTCTGGGACAACAACAGTAAAAATTCAACTCACTGAGTAACTCGGTCCGATGCAAGCTCTCGCAGCAACTGAAATTGCTGAAGCAAGCCACTGCTCAGAGGAGTGGACCTGAAAGAAGTAGTCGATAAGAGTTCGGCAATAGAGGGCTTAAGCTTCCGATTCAGGTATATGGAAAAGCACGTACTCATCCAAACCCGTCAAGCAATCCAATTTCTCCATATCAGGCGCTCTGAAGTCGCAGGTCGCAAGGTAACATATGAGCTCGAGGATCCTCGTCGAGCTCGATCAAGATACCATCGTTGAGAGAGGGAAAGGTAGATATGTAGAGCAGAAGACCACGTGATCATCTCTCGAAATCGAGCTCTGCACGCTGAGGGACGTTCTCGCCGGTACTATTCCTTGTAGCGAATCCTCCACATCGTACGAGGCGGTATCCAGGAAACTGGATAGAAGTTAGGTGTTCCGCTGCGAAGTTGCTATTCATTGCGCCCTTGCTCTATGCTACGCCTCGCGCCACGTCGAAGATCAGGAGAAAACGCGGCATGGCGGAGGGATTACCTCTGATCGTGGCTACTTGGGGAGTAAAGACAGAATAGTTCTCGCTGGATAGAAAGCAGTTCCAGGCAGTGATGGTTCAATCTGGAGACTTCCCGAATCTTTTCCGCGGCTCATCTTGGCTTGCCGAGTCGGGAGGGAGCCGCGAGAGCTGATCCTGATCGCGACCATAGTTCGCCCCGTCTCTGAGACATTACGGCATCTCTGTTTTGGGACTCAAACTCCGTATAGATTGATCCCCGTGGTCTCAGCTAGTGAGATGGCTTTTCCATTCTGTTTTTTTTTCTCGTTCATCTTCCTTCTGGCTCCAAAATCTCACTGGTTCAGGAAAATTACAATGCTACAACCCTCCCACAGAACTTTGGAACGAAGACCAAGAATTCAGAACCCTAGCTAAGACTGAGTAGACTACCCTTCCGAAGGTTTTTTGAGAAGAAAAAACACATCTTCATCTGCTCGATAATTTATTGGGAGGACTGTCATGGTCCCCAAGGCAATGAACTCGCGTCCGTCATGGCTTCAAGAACGAATTGAAGAGAGCGGCTCTGTTCTTCGGACAATAGTTCGCGGTGTGAGCGCGGTCCCCTCCGCCGTTGTTGCATGTAGGACAATTGTAACTTCGAAGTCTGGGGCACACAACATTTCCGCGGTTGTCCCTGAGCGGATGGTTTCTGTAGACTGATTCAGGCGTCCTGTTGTTTCTGCAGAAAATGCAGTACAAGTCCCAACGGTCTGCGTCCTCTATAGAGGTGTCGATGGTACGCTCGATGAAGGTGATAGGAGGGGGCGGTGTGGGCGAACCAACCTGCGTTGGTCTTTCATCACCAGGCTCGAAACGGCGCGA
>JAQZDE010000052.1:0-50000 GCA_037576195.1 Phytoseiulus persimilis | reverse complement strand
GGCTCGCGCACGTATTTCATTACAATTTCGGGTTTCTGGACTTTCAACAAATGTGTCCTGAATTTCGGGATCCAAGTCTCGATCCACATCGGATACGATCTGCAAAAGAGAATAGGTCCTCGCAGAAACGCGTCTCCCCGAATTCGATCGCGATGGGCTGTGTTAGTGAGAGACAGGATTTTCGCATCGGTTCAAAGCGATCATAGAATTGCGTGAAGAAATATTCTCGCCCGAAAATTCGACTCACCTGAAATCTAAATTACCGGCTGTTTCTAACAAAAAGCCGATGAAACACAAACCAAGCTTCGATCCAATAGCCATTTCACAGTTATTCACCAATAGACAACGAGTCAGTCTGATGATTTCGTCCATAGAGCATTTGCTGATGATACGTTGAAAAACAAGTAACTTGAGACCGAACACCATGTCGTTTCGATCCTCGTATAAAAGTTTTCCGAGGTTTCGGAAAATTTCCTCAAGAATTTCCAAGGCGTGGTCCCGGTAACGCTTTTCGCGAGACATGATCGACAGTGAATGCATCAGCTGTAAAACAATAGTGAGTATCCTGTTACGTAGAAAGTCCATGTGGATATGTCCCCTTGCCCAAGAATCCAGAAGTTGGAGGAGTTCTCGGTCGGAATCTGTCGAGGTCATCTCAGAACGGCCAATTCACGCTGGTGAATTCAATCAGGACCTACCAATCTCCTCGCATGCACCATTTTTGAGAAAGGCAGTATATTGTGAGGTGTGACGTGCTGCTTCAGGCGATCGAGAAGCTCCATACGCTCCTGCTCGCATGGTGGATCCTCTGGATCAGTCAGTCGGTCGAAAACGTCTTCCATGACCTCAATCTTCGGCACAAGGTCCGCGATGTTTTTCAAGTGCTCAAGGGCAGTTGTTTTGATATCATTCAATTGTTGATTCACCATTTCATCCTGAGGAATCGAAGTCAGACTCAATTAGAATTTACTTAGGTGCTGACGATTCGGGACGCCGAAGTCTCGGGTACGACCGAGGAACGCTGAGCGGGCCACTTACCTTCGTTTGCTCGAGATGGGAGTACATGGGCTCCATCTGCAGTTTCCTGCAGGTATCGAAGTACAAATCTTGGACGCGAGGATCCCTGATCTCGGGGCACCTGAAGCTTTCCTCCGGGTATCCCACGTGAGATTGTGAAGATATGATATCTTCATCGGAGCGCGAGTATGGCATCGATGGCTGTTAGAGAAGCAGAGAGAGTTTAGTGGGCTGGCCACGTTACCAATACATCACAACGGCGATGGCGTAGCTGGTGACTGTCCACAACGCGGGGAGTACGAAAACTCATTTCTGAATCATACGCACCGATTTTGTGGGGACGGCTGCGAATTGCTGCCTCTCCACGGCGTCCATCCCGAAAGTTTCGACATTTCGGAGATCAAAGTTATCCTGTCGGAAAGAGCTACTTCTCCTGGCAACAGGGTGCGGCGTCATCACATTGAGGTTCCTCTGAGGCTCTTTGAAGTGACCACAGACAAAGCTTGAAGAGCTCCTCCTTGACGATGACGTTTGGGGAGCGGCATAACGAACTCTTCCGTGGTCCTGGTATGGGTCAGACCGTCGTAGTTCCTCCTCAAGCTCTCGCGTGTTGCGCTCGTCGAGGTAATTTCCAGGGTTTTGTGGAAACATCGTTTCTGCCCGTCGATCCTGCTGGAAAGTCACTCGCTTCCCGTAGTTTACGGACGGCGACGACTGTAGTTCTTCGAAATGCTTCTCATTCCACGAGCTATGCTGCACCCGTTGGTGGTTGTTACCGCCCTCAGGACTCTGATGATGGTGGGGTAGCTCGCGATCTTCCGAAGATAAGTCCAAATCGAGCGAGTTAAATGAAGAGTTTATGAGAGTCATGATTTCACTGGGATCTTTGGTTTCTTCTTTCTTCGAGTCGTCATTACCAACAGAAGTTTCGTCCTCTGGATGCCATTCTTCTAGAAGAAGATAAAGGAAGATACAGAATACTAGCGAGCAGTAGAATTAAGTAGTTGCAGAAGAGCATTTTCTACGATCCCGATTCTCAGCAACCATCCGAATTCTCAACGAAGCAAATGACTGTGCCTCGCTCGTTATATTGACTGCCATCACTTCTCGTGGGACGATCAATGATAATGGATTCGCCAGGAAAAGAATCCCTCGGATCTGAACTTTGTCTTGACTTTGCGCAGAGAAAGCCATCAGAGTTCATCCAATTTCGAGTCCAAGATGGCTGGACGGCCCAAGTTACCACAACGAAACGTACCCATTCCGGAGAATGTTTCCTCGTTGAACCGATCGAAAGTGACCTCGTCCAGGTTGTCAACGTCGTCCTCGAGCTCGTTGTTCACATCACGAACCACGACAACACCGCTTGGGCTTCGCAGTGCCATTTTCCTTCGATACCAAATATTTGCGAGCGAAGACAGTAAAAAGCGCTTCGGAACTCAATATCGAAAAAAACGCACTTTGGATGGACAGCGAGCACAACAGGCACAAAAATCCGATAGAAATGACCGCAAAGTCAGCCTTGACCGAACTGGGAATGACGCGCGACGAGAACGCACAAACAAATGAAGCGTCGTGGAGGTTTTCCAATCTTCAGAAGGTTGGAGGGGTCGCCGACGTTCTCTTCGTCGTCGTCGTCGATGTAGTCGTTGTTATCGCGAGATGATCGACGACCGTTGGCGTTGTCGTAGTTGCGGATTTCCGGCCGCCAAAGAGAGAAACCAGGTCGCGCGGATTCAACCTCTGCCTACTTCCTCGAAAAAAACGAAGACGCGGAAAGCCACAGTTGCGTAGAGCACATGTCAGGTTCCAACGTCAACGTCGAGAGACGTACGATGTGCTGCGCAGGTTACAGAAGCGCGTGGCTCACACAGCTGCCTGCTGCGCACATGTCAGAGGATTTCTGACGCTCGAAGATTCCTGTGATTCCAAGTATCTTATACCTGTTCCTGACCTTTCGTGCACTTCAAGAGACTGTTCGCTAGGCATCAGAATCAGTTCTGTCCGTAACCTTTAGGTAATGTGGCGCGGAGCGCTCATCGAACTCGTTCAACTCTACTCTCCGATATAGTTCGTCAAGGATTTCGGATTGGCCAGCCGAAGAATATCGAATGCCTGCTTCTCCTTCACGATTTTCCCCTCGATATCTATACCGAGGCAACCTATCTTATCCTATCGCGTCGGTCGATGAGGGTGATCTCTGTAATGTCGAAGTCTCGCAGCGAAAGCTATCATGACCGAATCGCATGAATTACTGCCTCCACTCGGGAGGTCGTCGATGATTGTTTTCGAACGTCTACTTGTCTCCTCAGCCTTGAAGAAACGGAAAGCGAGACTGAGAAGGAATTCTCGGCAAAGACAGTATATCCACAAGCGATCCGAAAGTCACCAGAGCACACGAGCAGAGTTTGCTGGGAAGAACCCCGATAGCGTTCCGACGTTAGTTCAACGGTTGTCCGCTCATACTCGCTGTGGGAAATCGCCATTCGACCCACGGGAAGTTCCGCTTGAACCCCGCGCTGTGATCTCGGCCCCCCATCGGAAACAAGTGACATCAACGGCCACCGCTCTCTGTCTCGAGCTAGGCTCTGATGACGTGAGCTTTGCCTTGGCTCAGAGTTGGTCAACCGATATGCCCAGGGAACAGAGGTTTACGCGACATCGAGAGGTGGTGAATCACCTGAGAACTAAACTCAGAGCACATGCGTGAGCCCTCTCCGAGGAGAACAAGAGTTACCTTTGGACTTCCGAACAGAACGATTCGGCAGAGATTTCAGAACGTCTTTGTTTGAAGTGGGAGATGCCATGCTCCCTTCGGTTGAAGTGCACCAACACAGCTAATGACCGTACTCCACCGCCAAATCCGTTGCAGAGAGGGTTGACCAGACATGCATGCAGTCAATCGGTCGGTCGGTCTGCTGCCGCTAGATTTAACAGCCGATACCAAAACATCACCGCCACCACCGCCATTTCTCCATCGCTGGAACTACTCCTACCGTTTGTCGTTTCGTCCATCTAGTTGAAACTCGACGCCTTTCTTCTCCGCTTCGCATTCGAAATAGTGAGCGTGTCTGGGTGCGGTTGCGAGCTCGAAGAGTTCATTGGGCCATGCACCCGACAAAGCAACCGAGAGTTCAACGATCTCCATGTCGGAATCCGCTCCGATTTCCGTCGAGCAGACTCACTTGGAAGCTCTCTGAAGAATGCAGGAGGTTCTCCTGGGATGTGTTGCACCCAAGGTCTTATGAAGACGTTCGGGAATCATAGCTGAGCAGAGAGCCCCGGAGGGTCATGTGGTGAAAAAAGTGAATCTTTCGATTCCAGGAGGACTCCGGGAATCCGTCATTTATTTATTGAGTCACTTTAGGGGCGATTAGACATCAACCGTACTGGTTCAGGACATTTATCATGGCGGGTACGAAGGATCGGTATTTGACTTTCTCGGGAAGCTTCGGCTTCGGGAGCTCGGTGCATTCTTTGGAGTCCGGTGTGAATTTCCCGCATGGACCTTCGAGTATGTTCTCTCCTATGCGGTACACCATGCCTTTGAGGAACTCGGCGGCATCTTTTGGGCACTTGGTGCGCACGCGGCTCTCCATACAGTGTGAATACCATTGTATCGAACTGCAACCGAAGAAACGTTAACATTCGATCCTTCTGACGAGTTATCAAAAGCTATTCTCCATGAGAACTCGAGCCGGCTTCCGGCGACTAACCAGCAGCTGTGAGCCAAGAGGTGTTGTCTCTTCTCAACTTTGACCGTAGCTTCCAAGACAGCGGTCATCTCCTCGTTGCAGGAGCTCAACTCTGCGGACGCCTTGTTCCAGCAGGGTACGTGTTTCAAATACTCCGACTGTTTGTCACCATAGCACCGGCTGTGGAGTTCCTCACCGGAGCTGTCCAAGAGCAGTCGCATAACGCCTGCGTATTTGAAGGTCTTTGTAGCATACGTCCGAAGCGATGCAATCAACTCGTATCGTGTCTGATCAAGAGCCGAACTTATCAACGAGGAATATCTCTCACCTCCTGCGATTCCTTTGATACATGCTTTAGTGTAGTCTTCGATCCACTCGTGAGTTTTATTATCACTCAAGCAAGTAACTTCAAGGCCACTTCTGTCTTCGGGTTGTAGGTTTTTCGCTTCGGAATAGAGGAGCAATGTACCGGCAACTTGGTCGAACTTTTCCTCATCGCAGACTGCGGCTCCGAGGCCTACATCCAGGAGAACTGAACCTGCAATGACTCAAAATTCTGCGTCAGGTGTTTTAACTCATTGAGTTCCGACAATAGTCACGAAATGGAGACTCAAGTTATTCACTCGACTTCGGTTTATCGACTCCAGCTCGGAGAGCACCACTTACCTAAGAGAACAAAGCTGAGCAGCATTTCGAAGGAGAAATTTTCTGGAAATCTGTGGGAGCCACTTCGAACCGTCGATATGTCCACTGACAACTGGAACCGGAGGAGTCACAGTCAAGACTGCTGAGCTGCAGATCTTCAATGAAATGCGGCATTTCTTTCTCTTTCACTTTGTTCCATGGGCCCTCGCCGCGCTGTGACCCCCAGCATCTACCGGTCAATATTTTCCGTGGCCCACTTTTGAGGGAGGAAAAATAATTGCAAAGAGAACGAGTTTCCCATGTGGCGCATATCCCGAGGCTTTCAACAAAGACCTAACGCCTCCAACGGCAGAATCGTAAGACGAATATTCCTCATTTTCAGCCTGCCGTACGGTTTTTCTAAATCCGTAACGAGTGACGACGTCTTGGTCTCCAGTTATTTTTATTATTTCGGCGAGCGTTCGATACTTCGATCACTACTTCGTGATTGCTAATGATTGCCCCGTTTTGCAGTCATCATACACTCCAGGGGAATGGGATGGATATCACGAAGAAATTCTTTCACTAATCTCGAAGGGATGCCTGTCGTTGCTGACTACTCGTGAAGAGCGGTGTGCTGATGACGAGGGTGTCCCGCTCATCGAACAGAGTCATGAAACGTAGTTCAGTCGTTCTGGTTGTGAATCGTCACTTGTCGAAAGTCATGGAGCAATTCAATATAATTCGAGCAGACTGTAGAGAAAAACAGCTTATCGTTCTAAAGATAGGCAGACAACGGCGACAGAAAAAATAATTGAAGGTCAGAGCAACCAAGGGCTGATCAAAGTTCTGTCTGTAGGTCAAAAGAGTGGATGATCGCTTGCGCACTGATCCGTAAGTGAATCTCATTCGTAGCCCGAGCGCCGAACATTCCAGGGAATGATCCTTCTTGGTATTGAGGTGCTTAAGCGGAACGAAAAATTCAGGTTTCAAAATAAATCGGTAGGAAAGAGCGGCCTTTCCGGGATGACGTCATATGGACATCAAATGCAGAATTTGCCTTTGTATGCCGCACCGTATGACTACAGTCGAACGCCAGAAGCCGTCTTTTCCTCATCTAGTGTGGCACCAAATGTGATCCGATTCGACCTTCCAAGCGAGGATATTGTCGAGTAGGATACGCTTTCCCTGAGTATTTTAGCTGCGATAACCTGGCATTCTAGGTGATATTTCGTGTTCCTCGATCTGCAATCTGAGCCCGGCACTGGTACAGTCTGGGAAGAGAGCTCGGAGTTCTCGATCAGAATCTTGATACCTGCGGAGTCTCACAGAAGAAGCCTAATTACGGAATCTGGATGCCGCCGCAGAGAGTAAGCCGTATGAGTCCTGACGTTAGAGAGCCCACTCGAAGTAAGAACTTCTGAACCTCAGAGCCCTGTAAAAACCTCATACAGAGCTTTATCAGCGCTTCCTTTCGCGGAAAGGGTTTCCCCGAGGATTATTCAGCTCGTGGTGTGATAACACCGGCACTGTTCGACCCCTTTCACGGGGGCGTGAGTGAGGAGCAATAAGTCAGCCTGGAATTCTCGCGACCGCCCTCCAGGATCCCGCTCAGATCAAACTCCGAAGGCACCTTTCTGGACTTTGGAGATAGCTTGAAAACTGCACAAGCTTCGAGTAGGGCCATGGAGGAATCATGTATCGAGAAGAGGATGCATATAGTGCAACGGTTGGTAAAATTACATGACACATCCGGAAGCTGTTGCGGCCCGCCTAAAGAGACTTTGGGCCGCGTTTGTGCACTCTGGCTCTCATCCCATGACCTCTCTGGAAAGAGCGAGATCGAAGATCCGACAGAGCTCGAAGCGAGCTCCGAGCTCAAGCTCAAAAGTTCTTCACACACTTGACAGTTGGGTCGAAATTGTAGACCAATTATTAATGCCGGGTAAATCGCCGTTATTGTGACGCGTCTTATCCTCAGCGGACCAGAGCAACAAACATCACGAGTTTTGGAATCCTCTCTCAAATCTTCCAGGTGCAAGCGATAACGCCAAGTGGGAAGAAAGTTAGTGTGGGAGCGAGCATGCGCCTCATTTAGGAAAACTCTGACTTCCGAGATTCTTCAGCCGGAGAAACTTATTAGTTCGTGGGTCCAGCTGCAGTGGATACACTTATTGAATTCTTTCCGATTGACGAACTTCACGGGCTCATTGAAAGCACTCCAGTCTCTTATGATTTTTCCTATCTTCCCTTTTCCTGGAGGAAACGGACCGTGCTGCTTCCTGACATTCTGTGAGTAGAAGATACCTCGGTTTTTCTCAAGCCTGCGAATAGCGTTTGCGGATTCTTTCGCAAAATCGGGGAACTTCATGGGCTTAGAAGAACAGTTCCCCGTTCTCTTCCCATCAGCGTACTCAGAAGGGATGCACAACCTCTCAAACCTCCCAGGTACACCCCGAACCTCTCATCTGTCTCATGGGGCGCCATTCTGTTGCTCGTGATAATGGACTGCTGGTTGTTTCGGAAAAGCCTGGAATAGGATCAACATTTTTGAAATAAGGACCAATTCCGGACACCCTCTGCGAAAGAATGAGAGCCCTCTTTGAGAATGAGGTCCTACTGAAGCCTCCCCGTGATTATTTGTCGAGACTCTCACAGCAGAGAGAAACAAGTTGATTCCGTTGAGAGTATCTGCCACTGAAGTGGAAGTATCATATTAACAGATAAGGACCGCGTGTACCCTCCCACCGAAGGGAACACCAACTAAGCGCCTGCCCGACCGAGATTCTTCTCACAAAGTTGGGGTCAGACTCGTCTCATGAAGTTCCGAAAGAGCGAGGATATCCTTTTTCTTCCAAAGCTGAGAGACATCTCAGTGATGGGATCCTCGGTGTTGAGGCCGAAGGATTGAGAGACAGCTCTCTCCCAATTTTCGGAGCAATCATGATAAGATAATTGAATGCTGCGTTGAGTGTTCATAATTCATATCTACCCCGGTCGTTTTCCGACGGGCCAAACTTCGATTCCATGATGCCATCTTCGGTCGACCTGTTGCCTTCAAAAATATGTAGATGATAGAGTGAAGGAGGATTCTATTTTCTGCAATGTCAGCTATCGGTCTACCAAAACTTTATTCACTGATCTCATTGATATAACTGATTTGCGATGAGATGTTCGGCGAGTTCCTTGCGATGCGCATCATGGAGAGCATCGATTAGCTTGCTCAGTGGCTTCCCACCAGCCAGACATTCCGGCAGGTTGTGAACTGAGACTCCGATTCTGTGATCCGTAATTCTATCCTGCGCGAAATTGTACGTTCGAACTTTCTCGGACCGTCCAGCGGTGCCAACCTGCAGCAAAGGTTTGTTGGAACAATATCGAATCGAGCTTCGCCAAGAGAGCTATCGCGGCCGGAGCTTTTACCTGAAGTCTGCGCTCCGAGTGTACTTTGCTCGTCTCCTTCTTGATCTCTAATTCATAGAGCTTGGTTCGTAATTTCTTCATTGCAGCTTCCTTATTCATCGACTGCGAGCGCTCGATGTCTGCTTCGACCTGAATCCCTGATTGTGATCAAGATCCGCGTTTATTTCAGTCTGACGTACTTCAAGCAATTTATGTTCATCACGATGTAGTGTGAGAAAATACGGTGGTGAAACACTCGAGATGCCGAGGCTTGCTGGGCGTTGTAGCTCACCACTTGGAACGTGCAATATTTGAACGGCGCTCTCTGTCTTATTGACATGCTGACCACCGGGGCCACCGGCTCGCTTGAACTTCATCAATAAATCTTTTGGATCGATAACGACGTCGACCTGTAACAAGCACAACCTCTTCACTGCGCAGCGATAATCGATATGGCCGAAAACCGAACACGTTACAAACTCGACCATCGAGGCACAATGCAACTCTCCCGCAGAACAAACCTCCACTGGACACGGGAGCACCGCTACAGTAGCTGTACTCGTATGTATTCTCCCACTCCGCTCAGTTTTCGGGGTCCTCTGAACTCGATGAACACCCGATTCGAATTTCATCCGCCTCCCCACATTGATTCCGCCCAGGAGCAAAGACCCTTTCCGCAGTCCGCCTGAGGAGAAATGCCACGAGTAGTTAAATGGGCATCCAGAGTCAGCATGGAAGCCTCTTCTCAAAGGTCAGGTGAGGTGGACTGACGAACCTGCTTCCGAGCCAGAAAACTCTAAAACTTGGAGGCTCCAGCTGTTAATCCGAGCATGATTCGCGTACATTTCGAACAAGTCCGCAGTGAAAAGCATTGCTTCCTGCCCCCCGACTCCGGCAGAGAATTCCATCATGATTTCATCGGTGTCTTGGAGTTCGTGAGGGATGATGTATTGCAATGCCTGTTGACGAGCCACGAGGCGTAAGAATATTCGATCTCTCGGTTGACTCTGCAGGTGTTAGGGTCGTTTTTTCTTCCGAAGATTGACCTTGTTGGTTTACGAACCTCATCCGATATGTCTTTCAGCTTTAGCAAGCAGTTATCGATATCGCTCTTCGCAATATCAGCCATTTCTCTCTCATCCGATGCTGCCATTTCTGCAACGTTCTCTCGCTTAGTTCTTTGTTAGCTCGAGTTACTCGAAGGTACATCAAGCCTCCTTGAGATAATCACAGGGGAAAACACTCTTCTCTCCTAAGGCATCATGATCGATAATGTTTCCGTTCTGGAGCGCCGTCCCAAGACAATCGAGATGACTCTGCAGACACTCACCTGAACGTAGCTGCTCTAGATTGTCGATTTCTTTGAGAACACTGCCGGCTTTTCCATAGATGGAGCTCAACGTCCTCAGGCGATTCAAGTTGTTCCTCGTGATTCCCCCGCTTCCAGAATTCTTGAGGTTCTCTAAGAATCTATCGATGTTTGCCATGTAAGCCTTAACTCTGCCGTCTCGGAAATCGAGATCGAAGGCAGCGGCCGAGGAAAATGATCTAATTAAGTTCCGATTCAGGGATGGAATGGCAACGCTGACTCGGGCAAATCGCAGGACGACCATCTGGAATTCATTCAATAGGCAACCGTCCTAGTTTCACATGAAGTTCTGTTCCGAAGTGGAGCTCACTCATTCGAATCTTTCAACACAGCATTTTCAAATTTCAAATTCAAACGACCCTCCAGCTCGGACCATTTAGGGATCATTCCGGCGAAGGGTCTGTGGACTGCAAAATCTCCCTACGCTAAAACTCTGGCTTCGGAGAGCTTGCCTCGAGTAGGGAATCATTCTAGACAAACCAAAAACAAAAGCGAACACCAACCGCTCCCAAGCTCCGTAGAAGAATCAGGTCCATTAAAACTCTCTCGGGAAACAAAAAGCCGAGGGGAGGCAGCTATGGAGAGAAACTCGCATCTTCGACGACGAATGACAACAAGAACGATTCCAGGTTTTCATTAAGTAATTATTTTTATTTACCAAATGTACAACATCGATGTTTCCCCTGGCACTTATCAACATCGATTGCTCCACGGAACGACGGGCTGCTTCAGGACTCAAACATTTTCCCATCGCGCCCACAGTCTTCTCTCTACTCAATTAGTTACTCCGTTTGTGTTCTTAATCATTCTTAATAATCCGCCCGCAGTGTTCGACTACCTACGACAATTTCTCCGAGGCTGATGGCTCTCTCGAATCATTCCCTGGTTGATGTTGATCATCGCAATCGATTTTGCGTGCGTGCGCCAAAGCGCGCGTGGCTGTGTTCGCTTGTTTGCGTGCGTGTTGTGTGTGTGTCTGATATGATCGTCTGTATGTGTTCAATCATTTCTACGGTCTGGTATCAAAGGAAATGTACAAGTCATAACAATGAATAGTCCACTTTTTACAATGGAATTCAGAGGCTGTCAAAAAAAAACAAGGAGATGTGGTCTCGCTCCTCTGAATGACTCGAAAAGGTTTCATGTTTCTGCGGGTCCTCCCGGCCCACTGCCGTATCGGGTCTGGACGAGTCCGAATGCCCAAGCTGACGGGTCGCTGACGCTGTGAAAACTCGTTGTCGAGAGGAAGATCGCCGGCTTCTGCTGCGTGGCCATGCTCCGGGTTCTTGGGGTCGATCAAGCGCTCCTGCAGGTCTCCGACGATTTATTTGCCTCTCCCGCCGCAGAAGCGTCTGCGCGCCTTTCGTTCTCGGGATACGATCACAAAAAAATAATTGTCGAATAGTTCCCAGCATTCTCACTATGTACACACAGCTTTAGAAATGTCTTCCGTGTGTCTCTCACAATTCGTTTTCACGTTTGTTACACATCCTGGACTCGCGAGACAAGGTCCCAGCGTGACCGAACTGCTGTCATTGTCGTCGTCCTATCTAGGCCCCATTTCTCAACCTAACGGGGTCATTGTTATTCCCGTTGGAATCCTCAACATGGTGCAGCTGCTGTTCTAGCTGGCGCAAGGTCCGTTTCCGCTTCTTGGACCACATTTCGTGACAGTCCTGGTCCTTGGGCAAGTTGGGAGGATGCAAATCATCCAACTGGACATCACAGAGCCACGGGCATTGCAAGGCTCTTTCGGCTGTAATACGTTTCTCCGGGTCGAGCTCGAGCATCTGATCCAAAAGATCGAGGGCTTGGCTTGGTATGAAGCAGAACTTCTGCCGAACCTTACGAGGATGTTGCTTTTTAGGTTTGAATTGTGAGAACAACGGAAGATTTATCACTCGTGGCCACACTGCCGGCGTTGGGGTCCCACACACTTGCGAAATGATGTCGAGCTGCTGCATCTCTTGACTCGCCTTGAACAGAGGCTCTTTTGTGAACAGCTCGCCGAGGATGCAGCCGCAGCTCCATACGTCAATTGAAGGACCGTACCGCTCCTCTCCCAATAAGAGTTCTGGCGGTCTGTACCACAACGTGATCACCTTGTTAGTGTACGGCCGATCCTTGTCTTCAGCGTTGTAGTATCGCGCGAGTCCGAAATCGGCGAGCTTGATTTGACCTTTGTTGTTCATGAGGATGTTCGAACACTTGATGTCTCGATGGAGGAAATTCTTCCGATGACAGTAGGAGAGACCTTCTAGGAGCTGCTTCATGAACGATGCGATATGATTTGGCTTGAAGTCCACCATACCAGATTCGAGCAAGCCCATCAGATCATGATCCATATATTCGAACACTAGGTAAAAGGCACCCTTGTCTTTCCGGAAATCCAGCGCATCCGACTTGTCTGTGACAACCTCCATCAAGTTTACTATGGAGGGGTGGTTGAGTTGACGTAGAATTTTGATTTCACGGATAGCGGTGATGGGGAATCCTTCTTTCTCGTTCTCCATGCGTACTTTTTTCAACGCAACCAACGTACCGCTCGCCTTGTCTTTTGCTTTGTACACCTGGCCGTAAGTTCCCTCGCCGATCTGTTTGACGATGTCGAAAACTTCCACACATCGCTCGCCCCAGTTCGGCAGGTCGTCATCGGAGTCGTTCCGATTCAGTATAGTCGGACGCCTAAACGTTTCCATTGATCCCGTCGCAAGCGAATTCTGTTCCCGACCGTTCCTCTCTTGATTGCGGTTTTGGTCCCGGCGAAGATCTTCGACACTGATGCCGGGCGGCATCGGAAGTTCACGTACTCCTCTCCGCGGTGGCGTGGGGGCTCGTTCTGCGCGCATCGGAGGCGGCGATCGAGGAAGGGGTGGTTGGGGATGCGACCCTTGTGTGTGCGACGTTGGCTGCCATGAATCGTCTTTTGGAACGATTTGATTCGGTAAGGGAGGAGCAGATCCAGCACCCGAAAATGCGCCTGTAGACGGTGGCGGCACAACGATTGAAGGCGCAATCGACACTATCGTTGATGAGCAGGATGCGCTGGTATGTCTCTTAGCGAGTTCTTTCCCTTTGGGAAGTTTCCGCAACTCAGACGCGAATGAGCTGGAGAAAGTTGGATTGTCCACCGGCGACAGAGATTGACTCGGTCGTCGAGGCCGGTTTGATGATCTCCGAGGAGGTGTCGGGGGCGATGGGGAGCGCCGACTTTTGCGAACGCTCCGGCTGCTCCCGCGGTAGCCGTTAGCTGGACTTCTGCTTCTCGATCCGGATCGTGGTCGCCTCGATGATGAGTACGACGAAGGACTGGGCGTGTGGTGATCGCGGTAGCTCTGGTACTTTTTGGAAACTGGTGGCGTTCTTCGCGATCTAGTCAAGGGACTAGGACTTCGTAGGTGGCGATATCTTGAGCCGGCTGCCTGATGTCGACTGTACGACTCTGATAACAACTCTCTCGCAGAGGACGAGGAAACGTAGTTCGAGGATCGGTACTCGGAAGACGAGTACGACGAATTCTCGTACGTATAACGGTTGCTGCGAGGTGGCGTTGAATTGGGAAGCGGCGAGTATCGCTTACTGTGTTTACTGCTGCTATCTGAGTTGTTGTTCCGACTGCTCGATTTCCTTGGCTCTGCTCGATCTCCTCCTCCACGGTGCTCAGGAGAAGAGTCGACAACGCCTTCTTCCTCTTCGAGGCTAGAGCCCGATGAGACATTCTCGTACTCGACCAGACGACCGTGTTCCCTGCTGTCTTTGTCCCGACGCTTTCGCTCTTTCTTGTGCTTTTTAACTTTCTTGTGGTGAGAAGATGACTTTCCCATGACTCGATCCAGTACGCTGTCTTCAATCGGTTGTCGTCGTCGTCTTTGATGATCTCGGATCTTGCTCAGTCAGGATGATTGTATGGCGATGTGAATGTTATGACTGATGCCGCTGCTGCGCCGTTGCTTTGAGCTGCTTCGAAGCAGGGACGTCCACTCTCCATTCGGTGACTCCCTCTGCAGACGAACCCTCAAAACTAGCCGTTTCTGCAAAGCCACTCGTTAGCTATGAATTGCTGTCAGTCAACATTTGAGGGATTGGGAACTTCAGATACAGCTCAAGACACTTGTTGCCACCTATACGGGCATGGACTGCACTTTTTGGGAAGGCTAAGCCACAAATAGATACATGTAAGCTCTCCTCCCTGTCGGAAGGACCGATTTGCCGAACCAAGAGGCTAAGCATGGGCCGTTACGACACGCAAAGCGATAGACTGACTCAGGCTGTGATCTTCATTGGAGATTACGAGGAGCGGCTGGTTGTGCGCAAAATAAAGACCCCGGCTACTGGACTTCCGATCATCGAGGCGATCTCCCGACTCGCACGACGAGTGCATCAACATAACGTTTCAGATCACTCGCGTGGAGTTCCGACGAAAGAGCTCGTTGAAAACCTCGCGGCCGCAACCCACATCAGCTGGGGCATGCAAAAGAAACTTACGTTTGCAATTTGCTTATTGTTGCTCCGGAATCATTCGACACTGCCTCGACTATCGCTGCTCAAAAACACACAAGTCGTGCCGCAAGTTGCCTCCGAGGATAAAAGCCGCACCAGACGGTTGTGCTATCAACGCGGCAATTTCAAATGAGTTCTCGGTAACACTCCGATTTCATCGGAAATATCTCAGGCACTACACTTTTCAGTGTTACAAGGCTGATGCGAAGTCGGGCTCACATCCGCCAGATAAACTCTGCTATCATGCAATCGCAACGTCGGCCGGATTCGCCGAAGTTGCGAAGGGATCTCGACCGTCCTTCTTTACGCGCTGCATATACCGACCGGTGGAGTGTTTTCGGAAAGAGCCAGGCGAATCCGCTACAACGCGAAAAATACTCGGAACGGAGGCTCGGCGTCCTAACGAAACGGGAGGACGTATGCTGGGTATACCGGTCCGATAGAACCTGGGAAAGTATGCTAGGTAATAGAGAGTCTCGTTCCAAAGAGGGCCACGGCCACAAGGTAGCGAGCCCTCTTTTCCCCGCCGTCTTAGCGGGAAGATTGCTCCGATCGCATGGAACAGGAAAGCCAGGCTAGGCTTGGAGGGCATCAATCCCATTCAGTTCAAGATGTTTGCGTCAGAGTGAGGAGCTCGAGCGCGAAACTCGAGGGTCAGTGCTTCTCAGGCTCCCTTCCGTTCCTCTGGTCCGTCGTCGAGGAGCGCTGAAAGAAAACCGGCGCCATCTTAGATCGCTACCAAATGACCCGCGTGGGACAGGGATCGGCACCATGTTCACTGACGCCTTGCGCTTCTCCACGAAACAGGACTCTCCATTCCTCAGTTTTCGTTTTGTCACTCCCTTGCGAATCGTGCTGCCGTCACCCCATCCCAAAAATTTCACGCCCAATCTGCTATTGTACGCCGCTGCACGTGACTCTCTCCCCCTGATAGCAACAACACCGTCTGCCAACGGATGACGGGATTTCCCGAGCAGTCGTACAACGAAACATTTGCTCAACATTCAGCGAAGCCCTCGATTCATGTATGGCTCCATTGTTTGAAATGGGACGGCCTTCCCCAGAGTCATGAAACGAGCATATTTATATTCTCTCGCGACGGATCGAACAGCAGTCCTGTCATGTTCTGTACCACATCCGTAAGAAAACGGGCGGGGCCTGCTCCGTATTTTCTCAGAAGCTACTTCACTCAAAGGGAAGCCAGGCTTAAGCTTTGTGGCCGCTTCCGGACGGCGGTTTTCAATTCCGAATGAAATCCTCCGGCCTTATCACGTACGAATTACGATCGGAATGTCGGGAATTGAGGGGCGGGAAGAACAGCGTTCCCTTGAGCTGAGAAACGTATCATCGAATCCAGGAGAAGGGCCTCAGGCAAAGTGGTGACAGTGCCACCTGCTGCGAAATAAGGCCACACAAGCCGAGCGGCGGCTGATGATTGCCGTAAAGATTAGGTTCCAAGGTGATGGAGCTCATGAATCCGAGAGATCTTAGGTCCCAATTTGTGAGCTGAACAAAAGTCGGCATTCGTCGGCCCTATTCGTCGATAACTCAAGGTGGGAAATGGTTTGTCATCCATTTCTTCGAATTTTAGGTCTCATCGTGTTGCCGAAGCCCTTCCGCGGCGCAATTCCGAGATGTTCTATGTATTCAGATAGCGTTTCCGCCACCGCGCGAAGTCGTAGGCACGAAGTTTTCTCGGTGTGAAGATCCCGCTCTCTGGTTACTCTCACAGTTTTCCTTCCTCCACGCTCCGCTTGTTCCGTTGCCGATGTGGAACTTCCAATCCGAAACATTGGAAACCAGGTGACCACGTGCACACCTGTTTTTCATGGTTGAACTCCGTCACACAGCGGATTGACCTTCTTGATGACCTCGACAGCACAGCCAGTTTGCTAGGTTATGAGATGGACAGCGTTACAGCCAGCTTAACGAGCTATTCTCCCGATCTGATCCGAGTGCTCGGCCAGCACTTGTATGCAGACTACAACATTAACTACAAGATCAGCTACGAACTCAGGTTTCGATTTCAAACCTGTCGCCGTTCGACAGCTGTATAGTGATTTTCCTCCGTTGCAAAAAAAACGGCACTGACGTGACGGGGTCAGGACTTGGCTCCGAAGGTGTGTCCTGATTCATTGAGAGACTGGTGATGCAGGGCGATCGCGAGCCGCAACTGCTGGCGGAGCGTTTGGCCGAAGAACCCCCGGTGATCCGTAGTTGACAGCGCTACAAAGAAAACGGCATCAGGCTCGCCAGTTCTGCCCTCAAGCTCAATGACATACCGGTCCCGTCCTGCGATGGATAATCAGCTACTGTTTTTCACCAATCAGACGAATGGCACTCGAGCATGGCTCTCAACGAGGGCAGACCGAACTGCTGGCTCGGCTGTGCGGAACCCGGAGCTTGAAGGTGATGATTTCGCCTGAAAGAGGGAGTTCAAGACTCTAAGAAGAACGAGCACCTCACGGAAGAACATGCTTGCGACGGAACTTACAAGGATTGAGAGCCTCCACGCCGCAGAACCGATGTTCCCGAATGGATTCGTTCCAACTTTTCAATCACATATTCGATCGTGGATCATGTCAGGATGCGGATCCACTATGTGCTTCAAGATTTCGCTCGTACTGTGGAGTAGCTAAAGTCGTTGATCATGCCGATGATCAGAGCCGAAGAGCGAACGAACCTCACTACGAGCTCAATGATATACGTCAAATAGATCCTGAGTGAGATCGAGGCCCATAAATCATAGTTGGTCTCAAAGTACTCAGCCGATCGAAGTAAAGAGTTGAGAACTACAAAAATCGAAAAAAAAAATTGTCGTGCACACTGTCAATTCACCGCCAACCAGAACGAATGAGAATCGGGAAGAACCCGAAATTGCTCGGCAGCGATTTTGCTCCCTGGAAAAACTTGGAGGTAAACGTGACTGGCGGGTCGAACGGTGTTCAGATCTATTCTTCTACTACTCGATACCAGATCCTATCGTCTCAGATTCGGACTGGAAGAGAACTCAGGTTCACTTCAATCGTTCAGAACGGGGTGCGTCGTTTGCACTATGATGTACAATCCTTGCCAGAAGGCTGTTATACAGGCGAGAATATTGGAAGAACGTTGGAAATCTGCTGCCTCTCTCGCCAGAGGCGTCGCCAGGATTTTCTCTGGGAGGGGCTGAATTTTTTTTCCGTTCACTTATCCCCCACACGTTCTGTGAAACCTAGAACTATCTTCGGCTTATCGGTACATGTTGTAAGTTTTCTGTGAAGCAGTTCGCACTGTACTGATCGAAAGTTTTGACTGAAATCAAGGAATATCGTCGAAGCTTGAAGAATGTCCTCGGCGGTCTCTGGAGTGTCCCTCGCTGGTTTTGCTGCATGTCCATTAATATGACATTGGAGCACTTCATCGAGCTTGTGAGGAGCTCGTGTTGTGGTTTCCACTTCAGCTCCACGGAATCCACGTTGAATGTTACCTTCGGATGCTTCTGGAGCCCTTCTCATGGACTCGTGGACTGCGCATCAGCTCCTCGAATCTGACTCTGAACTGCTTCGTGTCTAGTGGACGGTCCTCTATGCGCTTGTAAACACTCGAAGACGGTCTTGTTGGTTCTAGAAGAAGGTCTTGTGGATTCTTGAAGACGGTCTCGTGGACTCTTGGAGGCGGTTTCGTAGACATACGTGTACGTCTAATTACCTCCTCAGACCCAGAATAGTACAGTGAGGTCGATCTTGGAATCACTCCCATAGACTCCGAAGAGCAGGGTCAGATCGGTTTTTCCCCCAACTCCATAAAGGAAAATTTCTCTTTCCATCCAGGTTGGACCCTCCCGATTTTCGTAACCGATTGCCCCCTTCGACGCCATCCCCATCACAGCTATTGAAGACGAACGAGGAACAGACGAAGAGGGAATCGAGTGTTCACTTTTCGTTGGTCACATAGACGTGTTGTGATGTATTTGGAGCTCAAATCTCTTATTCTCGTCAAGAAAACAATTCCTGAGTTCAAAACCTCATCTCTGCCGGATGTCGCTCTTTGGAGACTTGTCACAATAGTTATAGAATAGTTACGCTCAGACTATGTTTCAGGACCAGTGGCGTATCTAGGATGACACGCGTGCCCCGGCGCGAAGCTGATGGGCTGCGCATGTGGGGTCGCAAACTCATGGGGCGCGCAAACTGATAGGGCGCCCAGTCGGGGGGCGTCGAACCGTGATTGATTTTTTTCCCGCAGCCGTCACCGCAGAATTTACTTAATTCATCTCTCGAACGGATGAACTCCTAAGATATTTAAGGGGCGCAAAATAGGAGTTGGGCTTTGTCCATACACGTGTCTGCATTGGCGATTCAATTCGTTTCGGCTACGGAATCTCGGCTCAGAGAAGCTTGGGCCGCAGAGCTGGAGGGCGCGGAAGAGATGAAGTTCCATAAACGTCTGTGACTGCAATAAAAACTCGCCTCATCTCAGGCACAGAAACATGCACCAGAGGGCTGAGGGAGGAACGAATGCGGACTTGCATCCCTATCTCTTGACGGGGCAAAGCTGAAGACAAACGGATTCGAAGTTCTGTCACTGAAGCAGAAATTGAATCTGAATCCAGAACAAAATCGCGATCCATGGAGCTAAGGGGCGCAGAATCGGAGGTCCAGATCGAGCTATCTGAGAAACTCTGGGATGAGATAAGTGACTGTGAAATGTTGGTTCGTGCCAAATTCTTACAATCGCCCTCACAATAGCCGGCTGTGAGAGTAGAAGCGGATCATCCGAGTTCAAGGAATGCTGAGACATCAGCTTTTTTAAGCATTGAGGGACGTAACGGAAAACACAGACTTCGCAGCTGTTGGATGATAGAGAGTTTCGCGGCAGTCAAGGCTCATCGTGCGCAGTTCAGATCATCACAGTATCGTGGTAACGTCCAGCGCTGAGCTCGATACGCCACTGTCCAGGACTGCTAGCTTCTCGAGAACTGAAACTCAGGATGTTCCAAACACCAGGTGAAAAAAGGAATAAAATTATAGTGAGTACTTTGGAGTGACAAGGAACCAAGTGAAGTATCTTCCTCGTCTCTGCAATGGTTTCGTTCGAGGACGAGGAACTTCGTCGATCGTGTTTCTTTGGAAACAATACCATTTCAGAACTGTTGGGAGAGCTCGTGCTCTCGGCCTGAGAATTCAAGATTTGAGACGCGCTTCATACAGAATCTCGGGATTTGCCACTTCTCCCAAGTAGTCTCTCCGACCGTTATCATCAATCATCGTATTCCGCAATGGACGCTCAACCCTTATCGAGCTGACAGGTTATATTATGGAGCGAGAACCAACTCTGGTCCAGACCCTGTTCTTACGTCCCTGCGGAATTCTTGACGAAATACGCATTCGAAATCAAGTTTGAAGGTTTTGAGTTCCGGATGCTCGAGTTTCGTCAACCTTCTTGTTATTGGCGACTGGGAATACCTTGTGCTCATCGGAAACATCGAACATGAAACTTGAAAAACAGGATGGTGAGAGTGTACATCCACCTGGTGCCGACCATGTTGGAAGTCTGTGGCCCGTCGGAAATTTCTCAGCACGCGGGAGGAATTCAGTGCCCACCGCTGCTCTAGAGTCACTACGGATTCCTTCCAGAGTCATAGAAACTGACTGGAAGAGATACTCACTCAGAAGCGGAGAAACAGACTGGGAGAGATGTTCACTCTGAAGCAGAGAAACTGACTGGGAGAAATATTCACTCAGGAGCAAAGAAGCTGACTCAAAGAGATATTCCACTCATAAGCAGAGAAACTGACTCGAAGAGATATCCTTTCAACTGACGCGAGAGGTGGGGAGCCTTACGATTTCATCAAGCCGTGCTCCTACAGACAAGTACAGCGCGTGTGTTTCCACGAATTTGGAGCGTCAGATCTGACGTGCGAATTCTGAATATGGCTTGGGAATGATGAAAACACATGGGCGAAAACTCCGCGAGAATTCATACCCGCGGATATTTTCGCATCTCGGCATGTTGCCGCGGAATTTTCTCCCTCTCGGCACTTCGCCGCAGAATTTTCTCCCTCTCGGCATTTTGACCGCAGGATTTTTTCGGATCCCATGACGGCCGCCAGCGTGAAGCTTTCGTGAATTCAAATGTGTTCACTGTCGTACGCCAACGTTCGATTCCGAAAGAACTCCATATTCGATAGGCGAAGACCAGCTGAGTCACCGTCGACTGATTGTTGGAGTGGGAATTCGCCCCATGCGTAGCAGTAACGAGCAGAAATCATAGCTGTAGCTCAACAAGGCTCAAGGTACATGACTCGTCGCACAGATATGGAATACAGTCTGCGGCATGAGTCGTCAAGTTTTCCTTCGAGGGACGCGACTTCGAACATTATGGTTCCTCGCCTGCTCGCCTCAGCAGAAGGAGCTCTACGCTATAGTTTCCAGGGGAAGTAGAGGGAAGACAAGGAATCGCGGAGAAATGTTCGGCTGGAATCAGTAGCATTGGCGGTAGTCTGATTTTGCTCATTCACTGAAGATCAGCTGAAGGTGGGCTTCTTACGTCGGATCGAAACCTGAATTCATCGCAGGATTCACTACGGACTTCGTGACCGCATTCCTTGTGGGGGCGCTTCGTCGGAGAGCAGCAACAACAAAGACAAGGAAATACAAGGTGCGAAGACCTGTCACGACCCAGAATAATTCGCGAGCCGATGGTTGCTCTGCTGAACTAAGTGCGCCCAAGTTCACGGGAACATCCGAAAGTACCAAATCCTGCGGCAAGTGAGGACTCGGTGAGGACTATTCTTACGAGCTGTCATTTGTTTTCCAGGAGCAGCTCGCCTCATCGCCGGTACGAGACGGATAGCTCGTGCAAAAGCCAAGCTGGTTCCACTCTAAAGTTTGCTCCATCGAGACGGCACGTTTCATATACGTTATTACGTTCCATCGGGATGCCGATTCTGCACTCCACAGTTTCATGCCCACGGCCCGTCATCGCCTCCGCCCTAGCAGACGCTACCATTGAAGATTGGGAGAGCGGCGGCTCAGGTAAACACTCAGCAGCTACGGTCGTCGTCGTCGTCGTCACACTGCTGACGATGATCACGCTGTTGCAGCCGTCAGCCGTGGAAAGGAAAATATTGCCATGTTATTATTATTTTGAATGCAACGAATCGTTCCGTACACAATTCTGTTAAACTCGGTGATCCGCGAGCGGTGCCTGCATGCACGGGGTGAGTGTCTCGTATTCGGATACAGAATCCCCGCAGCATGTGCCCAATGAGAGTGATAAATTGCTGTCAGTCGAAATCGCTGTTTGTACCACTGCTGTCAGACCCTTCAGCGGAAACAAAATGGTCACTCCGTGGCTAAACCTTTTTAAGCTCGCAGTGGTTCTCACTGATACGCACTCAGTACCGAGAATGGGGTGCGACCCACCTGGAGTCCTCGTGTCATGCCAGGCACTAGGTCCCTTGGTTTCGTCGGAAACACTCCGGGTTCAATCTTTTCTCAGCAGTAGTGTGTTCCCAGATGGCCGATCCTCTCGCCGGAGTTGACGGTCACATTCAAGAGAACCTCTGTCACGATGTCATAAAAGAAGCTCTGGAGTCGGGACGTGATTTGCGCGAGTATTCGAGGAGTGTGGACCAGCAGTTGAAAGGAACCGAAGATGAAGCCATCAAAGACTATATGGAGAACTGCAAAGACATCGCCGCGCTCCACAATGAGATCGCTTCTTGTGACGCTATACTGCAGCGTATGGGAAACATACTTCGAGGATTCCAGGTTGGAGCTATGGAGTTTATGCCATTCTGAAACGGCGCCTATGCGACTCTATCGCGTCGATCCTCACCTGACGGAGGTATGCGATGTTTCAAAACTGCTTCTTTCCAGAATGACTTGGGGTCGATCTCCTCTGAGATCCAGAGTCTTCAGCGCCAGTCTGTCGCCATGAATCTCCAGTTGAAAAACCGTCAGGCTGTCCGGGGAGAGCTGAGCCAGTTTGTGGACGACTTCATAGTTCCCGAGTCGACAATCAACGTCATCTTGGATTGTCCGGTCACCGACGAGGAATTCCTCGCTCAGTTATCGCTGCTCGATCAGAAGATATCCTTCGTGAAAGTTCAGAGCTTCAAGGAAGCCTCCTCGTGTCAGGACGTCAAAGACATATTGGACAAGGTTCTCCCTATTTTCGCTCACTTGCTTCTGTTCCTCTATGTCGACAATGTACTCAGTGCTCAGATAACGCTGTCCTGAGAAACTCTCGACTGACATCTCTGAAATTCCAGCTCAAGGTCTGCGCTGTTACGAAGATTCGAGAGTGGCTGCTGCAGAAAGTTTTCTCCTTCCGGAAACCCAACGCCAACTTCCAGCTGCCACAGAATGCCATGCTGAAGCACAAACTTTTCTTCCAATTCTTGGCCACCCATGAACGAGAAGTTGCTAAAGAAATCCGAGAGGAATACGTCAACACGATCAGCAAGGTTTATTACTCGTATTTCAAAGCCTACCACAGTCGCCTCATGAAACTCCAGTTCGACGATGTTCCAGACAAGGACGATTTGATGGGCGTGGATGATACGCCGAAGTGGGGTTTGTTCAACAAGCCGTCTTTGAAGAATCGGTCAACAATCTTCACCCTTGGTAACCGGAACGCGGTTTTGTCCGTCGAGCTGGAGAGCCCGGTGATAGTGCCCCATGCCTCAGCGAAGAATGAGAAACACTATCCGTTCGAACAACTGTTCCGATCGATGCAATACGCGCTTTGCGACAACGCAGCTCGAGAGTATTTGTTCATCTCAGAGTTCTTCCTCCTGACGAAGTCTGGCGCTGCAGAAGCGTTCGACAGTATCATGGGGAAGAGCATGACTATGTTCGCCAAGTACACTGAAACTTTCGTGGCAGAATGCTTTGACTCGATCGCGCTATTCCTCTGCATTCACATAGTTCACAAACTACGGATCATAATGCATCAGCGCAATGTTCCGGTCATGGACAGCTATTGGGACCTACTGATCGGCAACATATTCCCTCGCTTCGAAGCAATCCTCAGACTGAACATCAACTCGATCAGAGATTGCGACCCGTCCAAACTGGGTAGCATAGACAACCGACCGCACTACATCACGAGACGCTACGCGGAGTTCTCGGCAGCGATAGTCAGCATCAACGAGAACCATCCCGACGAAAGAGTGAGCAATCTACTTGGGCAACTCCAAATGGAGGTTGAGAACTTTATCTTGAAGATGGCCGCAGAATTCAACGGCCGGAAAGACCAACTAATCTTCTTGATCAACAACTATGACATGATGCTCGGAGTTCTGCAACAGAGAACCCACGAGGATTCCAAAGAAACCACAAACTTCAGAACTTTATTGACTGCTCGCCAAAATGAATATGTCGAGCAGATTTTAACTATTCATTTCGGAGGAATGATGACATTCATCAAAGAATGCGAGTTCTCCATAGAGAAAGGTTTGTACTTCTTTCGGAGAATTCGTGATTCCGTGTTTGGGTCAGAACTATGAACGATTCGGAGCGCTTGGCTTCAGACTTGATGAGTAGACTTTATTCCTTGACATGTGAATTCCTCATCTGGAGTGCTTAGTACCGGAACTTTGCGATTTTCAGGACAAAGCGAGAAATTGGAGAAGGAATCGCACAAAGTAGCTACTCTGGTCCGAGGATTCAACTCAGGCTGGAAGAAAGCGATCGATGACATGAACGCTGACATAATGAAAACTTTCACGAACTTCAAGTGTGGAACGAGCATCCTTCAAGAAGCTCTCAAGCAGCTGCTGCAATATTATCACCGGTTCAACAAAGTTGTTTCGCAACCGCCTCTGAACGCTTTACCTGTTCGATCGGAACTCATCAACATCCATCACCTGATGGTCGACATCAAGAAATACAAGGCAACTTTCTGAGTTCTACGAGTGGATTGGTGTGGGGAAACTTATACCGTGTGAACTTCTTCCCGGAGTTCTATCGACTAGAATCAAATTGTGATATGAGGAACACGGTGCCTAGTTTTCCGTAGCAAATTATAAGTTCGAAGGAGAAATATAGGGAATAGAACGTGAAAAACTCCTGTAGTTCGTTGTGGATCGGGGTTAAAATGTTTATTATGAGTGGACATTCTTAGTCAAAGGAACTAGGCTTGTTTCGCAAAGTAGGTTTTGCTGGATTTCGGGTCCGGGATCATCGTGTCACCTCCGGGTTTCCAGTTTGCAGGGCACACTGGAAAGATCGAGTTTGAGCTACCAGCTACTGGCCTCGAGAAATTCAAATGAGCTTTGTCAGGGATTGAGGGCTCAATTTTCGAGAACACATCAGTGAAAGAGACACCGATTGAGGATTAGAGCCAAGACGTTCGCTCAGTTCTCAGATCTCCTCGTGAATGTCAGCAAGAGCCAGAGGCCGGCATCCTGTCACCAGGAAGAGGAAGAGAAATTATGATGAGGAGGGCAAAGGAAGCGTTATCAAGTGCGAAATTCCGCAGTCAGCCTAGAGGGAAACAAATCATGCGGGACTCGTACTCTGGGAGTTTTGGCATCGGGTGCGAAACGTTGGACAGACTCTGGACTGAGGGGTCGTTTGTTGCTCTCTCGTTCCTGTTCCACTTCTTCGCCGCAATTGTCATTCATGTCCTTACCCTCTCCGTGCTTATCGGTGAACTGGAATGCCTGCACCAAGCGCAAGACCTCATCAACAGAGCGTCCGACAGGTAGATCGTTAACAGTCATCTGACGCAGTATGCCCTTCGTGTCGATGATGTACAATCCTCGGAAAGGAATTCCGTCATCTTCCTTGAGAACATCGTAAGCCCGAGCGATCGCCATATTCTTATCAGCGAGCAGTGGGATATTCATGGTTCCAAGACCGCCCTCCTTGCGAGGTGTGTTTATCCACGCCAAGTGACTGAAGTGGGAATCTGTCGAGCAGGCGATCACCGCACAGTTTATTTCCTGCAACCGCAAGGAATATCTGTAAAAATAGCCATCTGCTTGCCGGCGTGGCATGAGGTATTGTCCGAAAAAAATCTGATCGGAGGCCGATGCACGTGGCATCCGAGTAACAAAGAATACCTTGAAACGTTGAGCGGCTTCAGAGAAAGCGATGATCTCAGTCGGGCATACGAAGGTAAAATCAAGGGGATAGAAGAACAGAACGACATATTGCCCCTTAAAGTCAGACAACTGAACCGTCTTGAATTCTCCGTTGATAACGGCGGTTCCCTTGAAGTCGGGGGCAGCTTGAGCAAGTTTTGGGGCCATGTTGATCAGCTGGAATGCGATTGAATTCTTTAATGAAGAGGGTTCCAGCGGGGAAACTGTAAGATCGAAAAATGGAGAAGCGGAAAGTGGATCGGTCTCAGGAGCTCGAAGTTCGAAGAGCTCTTAATCATGCCGGCCGGATGCGAGTCGTAAGATTATGTGTCCAAAGCACGTTAGAATGTGGTCAGTTGAACGCATAGTATCAGAGAGTGGACAGAGATCGCGAGTGAACAACACGATCGCGTGTGACATAGAATACTCGTTTGGTCGGCTGTCGATAATTAAAGTTTGGAACAAAGCGAGCCTGACTGATTTCGTCACGACTCTGTCCGACGTGTCCAACGACAAGCTCAACGTGGCAATCGTTGAAGGCCGGGGTTCTGTTAGCAACACGCAAGCATGTTCCGATTCTTCCACAGGACACTAGAGCCCGGATATCTCCACAGCAATGACAGGTGCGGAAAGAGCCTCAACGCTGCTACACTGCTGCGACGGCTCCCTCTGACGGGCGCCGCAACGTTTATGCTCGGCGTTCATTATTCCGATCCAGTTGCTCCGAGATTTATCGAGAGTCGACGCTACCTTGCATCGGATATCGACATTGCTCGTTTGGGTGGTGCTCGGACCAGACATCGACTAGTCCCAATGCACTCGACTCACGATTCTGATGGCAGTGTCCACGAAGTCTAGGCGTTCAAGCGGAGCCGATTTGGCGCAGCGTCATTGCCCTCGAGTGGGAAAAAACTTCAACAGCGTCTAAGGTGAACGAGCTTCCACTCACACCTCAGTTCGGAACACCGATTGGTGAAATCGGCGCGAATGAGAGAAGATTGAACGATTTGAGGATGCTGTAGAGCCAGACCGTGCTAAATTGAAGGAACTGCTCCCAGACGCAATCTAATCTGGCGACGCTTGGAAGAGACCCATGTAAAAAAAGATCGCATAGGATATCATTCAGGCTCAAAATCTTCCTCCGAGAGAGCTCTATTTCGCGTTCTGGGAAGCGTCCATCGGAGCCCGCGTGCGGCACGATAAGCGCGAAGCGCGCGCCGAGACATCATGATATGACGATTTTTTCAACAGAAAGATCGAGGCTAAGGAACCCGATTCTGCGTCAATGAAACCGGCACCGGTGATATCGCAAGGTTTCTAGACACTCTTCATTCGGTGACTATTGAAGCAGAAAGCCACTGACCTTAAGTTGCGCTTAGGAAGTGCTTCGAAGCTACTCCGACTTGATCCAGCGAACGCTTGCCGGTAACTGAGAAAATTTGTGCCGTGCTCGAGCGCTGCACCTCTCTGTCTCCTTTTCTTCTCTCTTGCAGACCGAACGGACGGTAGCGCCGTGGCTGCTGCTGCCGCCAATTTCAAGGTCAATGGTCTGGCCTGCGCGGATAAAAACGTGGAACTAGATTTTCCTTTCAGAACAACGAGTTAGAGAGAAAATGTTCGTGTTCCTCCAAGAGCCCAAGGGATGTACGATTGGAGCACCAATGTGATTAGGCACGATTAGTTCAAGAGCTAGGGTATTCTCGGCTACGGCGCGAAATTTGAAATTCGGCGCGAACTCAGCTGCTTGTCGAGACCAAGTCGAATGTCGAAATGCGGGAGAGGAATCAGTTTTCGATTTTGACATACCATCGCCATCTCGGAAGTGTTGACGGGAAACTGGGAGCTCCATTTGGCGAAGGCATCTCCGTCCTTATCCAAGGTGAGTTAAGTTGATAGATTTGATACATGTTATCGGAGATTCAAATATCGCCCTGAGATCTCTCATGTTGAAGGGCACTTCGCGTGGGTGTACGGTAGCTGAGAGCCGCCAAGCCCGACATATCCAGAATGGCCATTTCCAATCTAGCCTAACCTGTGTTGCTGATCGTCGAGCATATTGATGTGAATAGCTATTTTCTTCATGTGGTCATTCTGGTTTAGGAAGCCCCGAAACGTCACTCCTACTCTTTGTGCTTTGTCTTCGTGATGACAGATCGCACGAAGGTGTTCCGGCTCAGAGCGACCATATGATGAATGTGCTGCTTGTGATTCTTGCGACTATCATCTGGTTTCGTTACAACTTTCGAGTGTTCCAACTCTTCAACCGTCACGACTTCACTCAAAAGCGTTGTTTCACTGGGTGAATCGATTGCGAATGCCTGCGTCAGGGTACAATTATTGGCAATCATGTTCGCTAACAATGGTCCCTCATTTTCTCTCATAATCAGGGTATTCTAGTTCATCATTGAAAGGAAGGCCTCGGTGGACTGCCGTTTCGAGACTGCCATAAACCCACTTTGCTCGAAATTCGAGGTTTGACCTCGGCCCTGGTGCTGTGTCGCTTCTCTTTCTTGGAAGGTCTCTTTCCGGAGGGCGCTTCCTTTATTCTCGCTGTCGGGGCATCCTCGGGTAGAACCGACTGAGGTGTGTCCTGCTCAGGATTCTAGCTCCCGTTCTCAGTGGGAACCACATCTCCTTTCTTCTCATCCTGTTTTTCGAAGTATTCCTTCTTCTTCTTCGCGTCTGGTTTGATAGTGTCCTTTCCCGGCCTCCAACCAGCGGGACAGACTACAAACAAGGGGGTGCTTTGAGGGGAGTTACCCGAGGTTTTACGATGACTAATTCGGCACGAAATCATCCTTATTTGGAGGGCTGTCAAAAACTCAGCCTCTGATCTGAAATCTACCCTCAAGGTAACGTACCCTCTCCATGAATGTCGGTAAACTGGAACGCTTGAACGAGACGGAGTGTTTCTTCCACGCTGCGCCCCACGGGCAGGTCGTTAATAGTTTTCTGACGAAGTCTCTGTTCACGGTCTATTATGAAGAGTCCTCTGAAAGCCACGCCTTCGTCTTCCTTGAGTACTCCATATTTCCTCGCAATAATCTTCGTCCCATCTGAGATGAGTGGGATGTCGACCGCACCGAGACCTCCTGTGGATGTACTTTCGATGATTTTCGTTATTCCGAACGGATTCCGCCAGCTCGGCGAGCAAGTTCGGGCCGCCGGATCTGAATCGCGGCTCGGGTCGGTTATTCCTTCTGAGCACAAGCTCAACGGTGTCCCCGCAATCGACCGTCGGTCCTTGCTGTGGGTTCATGGGTTGATCAGTCCTACGGTCGGATTCCGTCCAACGAAGCGCTCTCACATTAAGGTAGCTCGAATCTAGCACTGCATTGAACATCCGGTCCGCCCTGCAATGGGATGCCAGGGAACTCTTCTAGACTCCCGACAAGGACGTCGGCTCTTCCTGACCGCGTGATGAATTAACTCTAGCCCATTCCATTAATAGCGCCCTTCTGATTTCTCAGAAGGCCACTGTCTGCCATGTGCGGGCGAACGATGCGTTCATTTTGTTTTGTTCCGCCATCCGGCGCGGTGGTCTTGGTTTCTGACGCCAACGAGGGACACTTTGCGCAGAGAACAACGTTCCAAGTCATCAGCGCAGTTCAGAAGTTCGCGGGTGGAGGGCTGTGACAGCCTTCAAATGGCGAAGTATCTCATACAAATGGTTGTGCTCGGTGCCCAAGCTGTAGGTCGAGCCTTCGCGAGAGCTGTCCGACAGGAGATCCAGGCTAGTCAGCAGGCGGCCGAGAGAATGGGCCATTCGAAGGCTGAACGCGCTGCAGTGAATGCCAAGACTGGGATGAGTCTCGAAGAAGCTCTGCAAATACTCAATGTTGGCAAAAGCCTGAATCCAGAGGAGATCGAGAAGAACTACCAACACCTCTTCGAAATGAATGACAAAGCCAAAGGAGGCAGTCTCTATCTGCAGTCCAAAGTTTTCCGAGCAATGCAACGGGTGCGCGAGGAGATCGCCATGAATCAGACGTCGCGACAATCCAAAGCCAGAAGAGCTCAGGAGAACTAGCTCCGACTTGGAGTGTCGGATAAACTTAGATTATCAATTCTCGGCACCCATTTGTTGTTGATGGATACAAACTCCTCCGACATACTCCGCGTGTCTCGATAGCGATGGCTCGTTGTTGTTTGACCAGTCGATGTATATACCGCATAGTTTATTGTAGGCCCTAATAAAATATACTTTACAACCAATTCGATGAAGTATTGGATCTTGCCAACGTTCCAAAAGTCAGGGGAGTCAGTTTTAAGCCCTCGTCTTGAGCTCCCGCGATTACCTCAGGCAATTTCAACCTGTAGTCAATCGATCAGGGAACCTCTCTAGCCGACTTGACAAGGGATTCCGTCTGGAGCGGCCGCTTGACAGTTGCTTGTGCGGTGTAATAACTAAGACGAAGCGTTCGAATCTTGGAATTCACGACTGCACATCTAGCAACCAAACCTCGTTCACTTACCTTCAATAGCAGCTCAGACCTACCTTCTTTCTTCGGAGTGTTTGTGAAGGCCAAATGACAGAACTGAGAGTCGCACGAGCATCCTAGAATTTCGCACTCGATCTCGCGAAATTTTTTCGCTGCCTCGGAAAATGCCAAAATTTCGGTTGGACAAACGAAGGTGAAGTCCAATGGATAGAAAAAGAGGACCACGTATTTTCCTTTGTAATCACTGAGCGCAATCGTTCTGAATTCGCCGTCGATTACTGCCGTTGCTTTGAATTGAGGAGCCGGGAATGCGATTCTCGGGGCAGAAAGTCTCGTAGGACTGTAAGAGGTTCAACAATTAGCTCGTGAAAAGCGAAACCGAACTCCAGCTCGACTCAAGTAGTGATTCCGGAGCACCCGATCGAACAAAATCTCAAGCTGCCAATTTCTCACTCATTCTCGAAATCCAAGACCTCCAGGGGCTGCGTTTCGCCGTGATCGGCCATTCCGGGGCTTCGCTGTTGATCGAGAGTAGGAGGGGCAAGCCCTTCTCCGTTCTGAGATCCTTCGAAAACGGCTTCGATGACACGCTGCACAGCTCGAGGCTCCGCTCCTTCCCGGGAAATTTCAACCTTTTTCGAGTCGACGACTTGCGCTTTACTGGGCTGAGTCTCCCGACCGACTATCGAATCCGCAGTGGCTCCTGGAGCAGCACTCTCATCCGCTGGCTTCTCCGTTTGCTTCGCAGACTCAATGCTCGTGAAGCAATCGTCATCTTCTTGAACCACTTTCTTCTTCCGAGGCAAAGGTGGTAGGTAAAGGCGCTGCGCAATCAGTGGCTCTTGTTGGGTGACGCACGCAGATCCCATTTGTTCCGACGTCCATCAGGTCTGAGATCGAAAACTCGCTCCCTGTCGCTCAATCGCTGATGGAGGTGTGCCACGAGTTCAAGTCGAGCTCTCTCCTGCATTTCCAGAACCTCCCGAAAGTCGAGGAGGAATCGATTCCCTCATAGTTCTCGAATCGAACTGAAAGGCCGAGATTGTTGTTGAGGACTGAAATGACATCGTTACGATACTGTCATTCGAAACGTTTCCGCTGCAACTTTCAGAAGTCCCACTATATCGGGGTTCATGGGCGTCGATTATTGATCTTGATGGTCGAGAATGCAAGGATCATTCGGGAGACCTTGTCCTTGGAAACCCTCATTTGTGTTGAATATAATGAATAAGACACCCATTCAACCCCCCGATCGATAACTATTAAACTGAATCCCTCTACTTGTTTGTTTCGCAGATGAAATCGTCAGAACTCGGCTTCTCGGGACTTGCCGGAAGCAGCTCAGAGGTTGATTGCGGAAAGAGGAATGAGAATGAACTGCTGTTACTCCTCCGGTCCGTAAGAGTAGAACTCGAAGATGTCCTACGAGGAGTCCTCGACGGCGGGGAGCAGGACCCTTTGATAGCGAATATTGTCGCGGCTAAATTAGACGATTCCTTGAAATCTTTAGATCCCTCGGAAATAGAGCCGAATATACTTGTAACAATTCTACACGGTGAGTATGCTTGCGTTGCATATCGGTCGGCTTTCTCGGGACGTATCAGATCTCCCCCGTTGCCTCGTGAGGTCTTCATCATTCTCAACCAGCCCTTCTCTTCCTCAGTATTCCTCGACCTCGTGTCCGTGTCAGCGAACTTATTCGGAGCTCTCAAGAGCGGATCGTCCGGAGATATCGAACCCCTCAGCAATGCTCTCGACAAATGTATCGCCTTAGCGGAACGCATAGTTGTTTCAGATTTCGAACTGAACCTTGACAAACGCTTCGAAGAAATCATCGATACCGTTTTGAAGATTTGCCGCGTCAGACAGCCTTATTCGAAGCGAAACTATGTTGCGCTAATCAAGATCCATAATCGCTTGCTGGAAAGAGTGGATGAGCCGATTCTACGACAGAGTCACGTTGCTGAGCTCGTTCACAACATGGGAGTAGAAATCAAGTCCTCATTGGTTTCCGACGGCGATCAAAACTGGAAGTTGGTGGCGTTCCTCGTCAAGCGAATCGCTTTCCTTTCGAGCAAATGCGGTTTCTGTTCTGACGAGCCTCGATTTATTGGCACCATCGCAAAATTGTACGAGTTACGGCTAGCCGATCACCCGCTAAACAGGCTGGTCGAGAAAATCGAGCTGTGGACACTTGTGGATTTCGAGGGCCTGGAAGCCGCAGCAGCGAGCGAAAAATTGGGCATCGGATACGTTCTTCTCTGCTGCGACCACTGTGAGAGCTTTCTCGGTTCAAGGCACGACGGATCGAGACTTGGTTTCTGTGTTCGAGAAATCTATCGTCATGCGTCAGACATCGTCAAGTTCATGTTTCATCGGATAGGGAGCCGCCCAGTGTTTGACCATTGTCTCCATATCCTATGTCGGGGTCTGGTGTTTCTGGACAGTCCAAACGTTCTTGACGGAATCGACCCTGAAAACGTCAGCTTTGAGCAGCGCCTCCTCCGAGACGAAATCTGTCGATACTTTGGCAGGATAGGGAAAGAGATCTTCGACGCGACCTTTGTCCTTACAGCGGCTCATGATAGAAGCGCTCTTCAATCTTTCTTTGCGAAAGCATTAGAGTTCGCGCCCATGAAAATTCCCAACCCGTCTTTAATGAACCGCAGCGTAACACCTTGCAGTCCGAATTCGGCTCTTTTGTTCGCCTTGATATCAAGTATCGTTTCTCTCGACTCCATCAAAGTGCTCCCGATTCAGCATTCCGTCTCTCGAGCTAGTGAACTCGTGGATGTTTTGAGTACGAACTCGGGGAATGATTGTTTATTCCTATCAGCTTGTAGCTTTTTCTCGTCCCTCGGAGAGTGTCCTCTCCGGGATCTTGAGAACATAGCTTATCAAGCGCCGATTGTGAAACTCAAAGAAATTGTGACGCAGCATTCTCATAATGATATGCTGAATGCTTTCGGGGCGATGAGTCTCATCGTCTTCACTTACAGAACAGACTGCCCGGGATGGTTGAACCTGAAATGTCCGTCCCATACAGATTATTTCCAGTGGTTTGGGAGCGATTTCAATCACGATCGGTGGGACTCCACCTGTCAGCTCCTGCAGGTGAGCCAGGACTCGTCGATACCAACGAATTTCTACATCATTCCGAAGAAACGTGCACGCGACTCGAAAGTTCCATCCGACTTTCCGGACCCTCAGCCTCCTTCTATCGCCAGTACAGTCCACAAATGTGTTACCGAATTGGAATCGCTAAGCGAGCTGCCGTCTGCTGAAGAGATCCAAATCCTGAAGCTTTGCTCGGAAAAACTCGCTAAATATTTGGAGCGAAGTCCTTACCGTTGACGACATAGTATGGGACGATCTTCCTGTGCTCAAACTGGCGGTCTTAATGTACGGTATGCGAGACGACGAGATACGCGCTTCGTTCCGTATGAACGATGGTTGTGTGCTGCTCTGTGATATTTTAAAAAGCTCCTTGTGTTCTGTCCTGAATCGCGGCTCTGAGCGGGACCGCAGCTCCGAGTTCATGATGGTTTCGGTTGATGAGCGATCATATTCAGATTTTTGCATGAAGATTGGATTTTCAAAAATCAGTTCATGGTCTTGACGAATAAACGGAAATATCAAGCGTCTTCCCGCGTCGGGTCATCCTCCCGGCGACATGGAAACATGTACTCCGTGGCACAGGAGTGTATCAACGGCTGGGATCGCCTGGCGTTGAGAGGCGGAATCCGTAAGACTGGGAACATTAGATTCAACCATCATGGTGAAACGCATGACCACTGTGAGTGCTATTATTATCGGTGAATCTCAATTATGGCAACAGCAACTAATAGTGGAGGTTAGGGTGAATCGTTCCGGGTAGAATCAAATCCAAACAGGTAACCTCATGCAGGTTCCGTTACAGTGGCGGATGTTTTTTCAAGCGACATACAGAGTGGCCCCTTCAGAGAGAGACTCTCCCGTATCTGAGCTCAATGCTGACACAGTTGAAGTGGACGCTCCGTGTATTCTATGTCACTTGAGGAGTTTCGGGTCTACACTTCCAGTACTGACTCGGTGCAATACTGACCGCAGAAGACTGGACAGTCGATTCCAACAGAGCCGGATCGATAACTTGACGGTGTTCTTGGGCGTTGAAGTCTGCTCTCGGTGTCAAGTTATTGAACTCACTTCGTTGAAATCGACTGTACAGTCTTCTGCGGATAGTATGTTTCCGATGGTCACGACGGGAAGCATAGAGTTAAAACTCCGGGCGGATTATCGCCCCAGCATGGTGGGATTTTTCGCGGGGACAGGACTCCGAAATTCGATTGGGTCACGGTTCGGAAGCCCCCCAAAGTTCGATAACAGCGTAGGCTCCCTCATTTTTTGGGTCGGGAACTAATTGTCCCAGGTATGACCTCCGAGAGGAAGGGGGAAAAGTCATAAGTTCAATCAAAAATCTACGACCGCCCCCCCCCCTTGAGTCACTCCTGGATCCGCCACGGCTCCGTTACCTGATGCACATGGATCGATTGTGATTCTCATCAGTTCTATTCCAGCGATCCAACATCTGAGCTCGGCGGGAGATGCTGGTAACGCCTCTGTCAGTCATCAATTGCGCCACCCTATGGCGCTTTCTCGCGTGAGTTGGGCGCCTCGGATTTCGGGATGCAGATTCTCGGTAAATGATGACGCCGCCGTCGGCCTCTACCGATCCTCTCTCGTGCGAGAGCACCACTCTCTGGCAAGTGAGTGATCCGCGAGTTCGGCGGTGATTATCTTGGTATCGCTCCCTGGACGATTAGCATACAGTGCGTGCCGTCTGATATTGGGACCAGGGCGGTCTGTGTCGCCGGTGCGCCTCGCTAAAGCTTATCGAGGAAATTCTTCGACAGCTCTTCTAGGAAAAGCCATGTGATTTGACGTCAAGAGCGCAATCGAAATTTCTCAGAGCCAAAAAGTTGCGGTCATTGGACGATGGTCAGTCTCGGAGGATACGATAACTTCTCGGTGAGTTACCTTATCTTTCTGCAATATGATCCGTCGCTCGTTGTCAGCGCCCTCGCTGAAGAAGCCGGCACCATTTTGGCTCCGAGCTCGCCATCAATCGTGTACCATCCTGTTCAACTACGGAAGGACTCCTCGTCGAGCTTCAAGTGACTCCGTCGAGCGCAGAGCAATGTCCCAGAAGGGCTTCCTTGTCGGAACTTCGCTATGCCTCAGACCTTTGTGGTGTGCTCCGGTAATTTCAGGGGAAAGTTCTACTGGTGCTGAGTAGCGTTTCCCTCACAATTTTGAATCACTCACTCTGCTAGCTAGGCCAAATGAGAACGAAAATGTTGTCCCGTCCAGCTTCTCAACGTGTCGTTGGAATCTGCCTCATCTAGGCCGATTGAGTCGTTGTCTTAACAAGCGCTTTCGTATTGTTTCAGGGAAACCTATCGGAACAACTCCTGGAAGCGAACGATGATCGGGCGGCGGAACCCCCTCTGTGTACGAGTCTCGATCTCCCAGACAATCGAGTGCAAACTAGCGCTGTCATCGTGTTCCAAGTTTTCTTGATGGTTCGTGGGTGCATAGTCTCTGTTCAAGGAGCAGAGACGGTTCCCGGGCAGAAGCTCAATCATCAACCGACGTTTGATTCTCCACTCATCTGAAATTTCCGACTTTTTGCAGATCGTTCTGCTCGGCGCAGCTTTCGTCCTACCTTATATCCCCGGGTTGCCGGTTCCGGTGTTTTCTTTCGCCGTGTATCTACACTGTGTTGTTTGGGCGGTTTCGTACATCCTGGATTCCTACTTGCGGAAACAACACAAGCTCCTCTTGTGTTACGGCTTCATTGATTTCTACCAGAAAACCAAGAATCTCCGGAGAACTTCCCTGAACATCATGAGTTCAGGTTCGGATCCGAACGGATGAGTTGATCCGATAAAAGATTAGCATCTGAGTGGTCTTTCCCCCGCTCATGGAAAGTATCTCATTGACTCATTCCTTCCCCTCTGCGCCGCAGGATCTATCTTGATGCTGATCATCAGTGTGCTCATCAACGACTATTGTCCTAAACGCGTGGAGTGCCCGACGGGTTTGAGTACCATGGTGTATCTCCAGATTGTAATAGCGCTCGAAACAATCATCCTGCTACCAGTGTACCTTTATTACTTAAGTGAGTCCATACTGATAAAGGGAACATTCTTCTTCCGGGATATCTCTCGTCCTTCCAGTTCCCTCGAGCGTTGATCGATTGAACACTTTTCGGCGGATTATCCCTGCGTCATTTTCTCATCCCTCGGCATTTGCAGAGCTTAATCACGAATTCCACCGCAACAAGGCCCAACCAGATATTGAACCTCCAGATTTCATCACAAGCATCGTCCGAAACCAAAGCAGCGTCGAAATCGGATACCGGTGAGCTGGGCGTCTCGAATTTATTCGATGCGAATGACAGTAATTGAGGGTTGTGAGTTCTTGTTCGGAGTTGAACTCATAAGACTGATCGGAACCTTCACATGCCAAGCTCCCTTTCAACTGATACTACATTTCAGCGACAACAATCTGGTCGAGGACACCGTGGAGAAACAATCGGATATGATTCGTTACCTGAAGCTGTACAACAGTTACCTAAAGGAGAAAGTATTGCAATTGAGGTGCGAACTCGTCAACTCTCGGACTCGCAATCTTGTCAACGTGTGATAATTAGAGGAAAACTTGTCAATCAGGAACTGAGGTTTTATCCGCCGATCTGAACTTTGTGCCCGAACTCCCTGATAATGACAGACCTGTACATAACCTAATGCCGCGTCATTAGCACCTTGAATGCCTTTCCCTCGCTGTTGGGTGTAAGCTTATTCCCATCGGCAGGGTAGATTGATAGAAGTTAACCATAGAGGACGACAATCCGGATGAAAACGGTAAAAATAAATTCATCTCGTCGAATGCTAGCCTGAAATGAATTCGATAAGTCATCTCGAGATTTTTTACAACTTATTTACATCACTCAAGTTCCGTCCACAAAACTCAGGGCGGACTATGTAGAGGCCAGAATATTGGGCGAATACTGGTACTGAGCTCTCTTCCCGAGATCGCTTTTCAGCTTGCAACGCTTGCGACGGTCAGCCTTACAAATATGGCTGACTACGGTCGATCGTTTCTACATATCTGCTGTAACTTCACACAGGGCCCGATCCCGTGCTCGTCATCGATAAGCTCGTTTGCGTTCGCAACGGTGTCTTCGTTCCCGTCTTCTCCGTCATCGTAGAACCGAGCCAACCTCCTGTCATTTGCTAAGAGGAATATGCCAAGCATGCATATACAGTTCACGGTGCAGGTGATCACCGGCATTCCGTGGAGCAGTTTGTTGAGTTTCGAAAGGTCGTATATCCAACAATTCCCGTATTGATCACAGCTCTGCTCCCAAAAGATGCACGAGGAGTCGATAATGTAGCTGTAGGCGAAGGGGTAAGGTATGAACGCTGCAAGGGAGAAAAGCATATCGCAAACTATTCGATTGTGTGCTTGAATAGATATATTCAGTCGAAGACACGGACTCACCGAAAAGACAACAAATTCCCTCGAATACGCCGAGAGCAAACGTCTTGTCTTCCTTATCGACGGCGCGCATGGGGAGGAGTATGTGGGCGACCTGGAGTAAAAACGCCAAACAATACATAGAAGTCAGCGTGATGATGTAAAACACGAACTGCTGAGTACATTCGGGTGTTTCTTCGTTGCAACGGCCTTCCACGGCGAGCAGAGGTGTCTCGAAAGGTTTCCCTTTAAGAACGTATTTTGCACATTCGCAATTCTCGTACCGCTGAAAAGAATTGAATAAACGATGCATTGAGACGGCGTCAACGAAAGTATGATAATAAAGGGGATCGAGAAAGACTGGAGGGGTTTTGAAGCGCCGCCGCATCAGTCAGCATTCATTCAGTGAAAACACGATTTGACTCACGTCGATCGTGGGATCGAGCAGGTTTTCTATGCTACTGTTTGCTCGGCAGCCGGCGAAGCACGGCGAGAAGTAGGTTGTGTTTCCAATACAGACTGGATGGAAGATGTCGGAAGAGCAACTGCAGTTGGCGTTGCAGGGAATCAACATGTCGTCCATGGAGTTCGCGTCTTTCGGTCCTTGAGTGTAATCTGGCGGCTCACAGCTGTAGAGCATTAGGCTTGCGAATAGCAAAACGGTAATGGCTTCGCAGACAAACATCAAGAATGTCAACGTCTTGGGCTTCGGCTTGAAGTACCTGTAACACAGCAGCGAGTGTCTTTTACTCAGCCCTGCGTTATTGTTTCGGACAAAACTCCGCGTAGCTCAAGTTCATTTCTAAACGCGGGTCTTAGATCGCACCCACCTCACGAAGAGTCCTCCGATAGAAGTCGTCAAGAGCGCCACGAATAGTGGCGTCGCGCCGCCGTACAGGGATGCGTCTGAAGCTGAGACTCGAAATTGTTCTTGGAGGTACTTTTGCATGTAGTTGAAGTAACCCATGATGCCGAACCACTTGAACACTTGGCTGCACAAATGCAAGGTGTAAATGGGGTTTTTGATGAGACGCAAAGTATTTTGGTAGATGTCCTTGATCATGTCGTAATGAGAGAGCATTTTCTCTTTGATGTGCTTCTGCTGCAAGGAAACGAAATCCGGTTGCAGTTGGGAAGCCTCCCCTGTCTCATCGAGAGTATCGTCGATCTTCTGCTGTTTCTCTTCAGCGCATGATTTGCTCCTTCCTGCAGGTTTCGGCATCACTTTCGGGAAGAACAGTAGCGGCACCGAGAACAGGATCATGAAAAAGGAGAGGATGGCGAAACCCAGCCACCATGCCCCAACCCAGCGCGGATCCTCGTGATCGTAATCTGGGGGGTATTCCGGCTCCTCGTACTTCTGTAGGCAATACGACGACAGGAGGAATCCCAGGATTGGTCCGATTCCGCGCATGAACGCGGTGACCGTCATGTACATCGGAGCTTGCTTTTTGGGAACACTGTCATCAAGATACGAAGTTCCCGCTGAATAGTACACAGAGGCAACAATGCCGTTCAAGAAATTCGATGTGAACAACAGGATGATCGAGGGCACATTTTCTTGCTTCTTCTCGTTCTGGCATTCGATGGCGCTCACGGGAGTTTCGAACTCGTTGCAGAAATCGATATCGTCTGAAGTTGGTTCGAGAATTTGATTGGTCTTCTCGTCGAAGTAATCATTGTCGGGTCCATACATGAAGTAAGGCATAGCTCCAAGCATGCTCGAAACTCCCGCTATGACCATGGCTCCAGCAGCCCACCGGGGTCTGTTGCCCTTAGCACTGAGGTATCCAATCAGAGCGCTGAATACTGAAACGAAATTTTGAATTTACGTGAATTTTGAACGCGTCGCACCGTGGAATGATCACGAGTATGCAGCCATGAGGCGATTCCTTTGTGCTGGCCCCAGTGATGTATTTTTCACTCACGGATGGGCCCGAGATTATCCGCCATGTTTACTACGGATCCCGTTGACGAACTGAAGGCGAATCTCTTCTCCAAGGTGTTACTGATTCCAACAAAGTATGAATAGTAGGCTCCTTGCAGGATGCCCAGCGCCGAGAAGAACACTGTGTACACGACGGGATGCGCAAACTTCTGCATCCACTGAGGGCGCCATGAACCCAGACCGCACAGATTGGACCGATTCATTCCGTGACCGTTCTGTCGTTTCTTCACCACGACGCCTTGCAGTAATATTGGTCGCTATCGATGAAGCACCTTTAGTGGCAAGAGGTTATCATGTCTCTCGCTTTGAAATCACTCTCGGGGGATTAGGAACTCTATCTGGGGAATCTTCCCCGACGGCGATTCGTTCTTCGAGAAGAATATTGGGAATATTAGCCTTGGAATCGAGATATCTCAAGAAAATGCTTGCAATGAGCCCAGCGTTCCCTGTGATGGAGTCATGCAGTGGTTGCGGAGGCCTCCTTCTCCAGTGGGGACGCGGCAATCAACTCGCCGTGGCTCTCTCCAATTTCACTGCCGCACGTCACGACCAGGATGGACACAACGTTTTTCATGCGATATCCCTCGCGGTTGGAGTCGATAGATTTGATAAACTCATCATCGAGTACTCACTTTGAGGAGAGACGCCGCACGCGTCCAGGAGCAACTAGCTCCTACTCGACTAATTTGGAATTATGGACGTCACAAAGAAGAAATTATCGATTCTAAGCACAGCTAGCCCAATGTTTTTGTTTCCGGTATCTAATCTCAAGAAGTGCTCTGATGTCTTTTACGTTGGTTACGCGGAATGTTTGATCACAGAATGCGCACAACACGACAAGCTTTCACGGAAAGTCAAGGCTTGAGTTGACTGAAGTTACAATCCCCATTGTCCCGCAATCATTTCACGAAACGATTCAATCTGTGATCGCAATCCCCAAGTGTCGTGCATGCCGTCACAGATCAAGGAAACGACCTCAGGGAGGCAGTGAACGTGCTCCATCTCGGCGAACGTTCTGTGCCATGTGTACGACACATCATATCATGTGCCGGAGTGATATGCTCCGATCGATTAGGGCGGTCGGGACATGTTTCGAAAATCTCAGTTCAAAGCTGGGACGAGAAATGTTCCCCTCTGTAAGTCACTCCTCCGCAAGAGCTCGTATCGGACAAGACAGTGATGAGACTTCCTGCACTCAACCGGAGCTCATCGCGAAAGAGTTCGATAGTTTTTGTCCGGAGAAATCTGCAATTGAAACCGGAAGCCCTCATTCCAAGTTTTGAGAACTCTGGATTTTTTTCTAACTCTGGGTTTTCTTAGCGGGGAAGTTACGGCTTACAAGGGCATGATCTTGGGCCTGTGCCCGTCTCCAATGGAAGCCCGGATCCGTCAAGCCGGCGCTAATTTCGTTGTGACTTCCGAACCGATGCCCCTCTTTTTTTTCGCCCTCTCCACCAGAGGGCTCTCGAAAGGCACCGCTGCCTCTCAACCAAGAAGAGCACGGGCGATACCTGTGGTCGCAGCTCAGAAAGCACATTCCAACCCGTTCTTCGAACTAATTTGGCGGGAGCGCGTCAACTGGGCCTCGCCGTCAACTTCCGAGCGGACTTGAAGCGGGTTGGGAGATTGGGTGAGGTCAGGTAAGGGCTCGGGCGAGCGATGCGAGCAGATCGACAGCCAGCGCACTCGAAATCGAGCGGGAGAATTCGGTGAGATCAGGTTAAGGACCCCGTTGCCCCCGTGGCCCGGTTGACGCCATGGCCCCATTGACGGCGAACCCCAGTTGACGCCGGGGCCCAGATGACGGGCACCCAATTTGTCAGTTCGGCAGAGCCTAGCCAGGGGGATGACTGACACCGTCGCTCGCAAGTACTTTGTATCGATGTTATGCGATCTTCAATGATCTGGTGGACTTGTCGCCGATTCAACCAACAGCTAGGGACGTGATATATTCAGAATCCCCGAAGGAGCAACTCGTTCCAGGAACAATGGCTTGCGACGATACGGGTTTGAAGCCCAATATTAGGCTTTACGAACTTGCCTACCGGGAATATTCATAAAGACGATTCGAGCCAGGTAACAGCCGTGGAATACCGCGGATTTGAAGACCGTGCGGGAGGTTACGCTCTCGAATGAAATCTCCCCCTGAAACATCGAGAACAGCTCGAGTCGAACGACTGGATAGAAATAGAAGCTAGGTAAAACGACTCGGCCTGCTCCGTCTGCAGGAGGGTAAGTCCCACAGGAGCCGGTGATGACCTCTCCGTAACGGGTGTGTTCACCTTCGACCGGCGGCGGAACCAGGTAACGACTACTACAGCCACTTGGCCGTGGGCGCTGTCCGTGAACGACAGAGATAGAATACATTAATCTGCACACGGTACTCCGAAGAGTGCTGAGATTGAAGCACGTGATCTCATGCTCCGCCTCCTCCCGAAAGCGTCCGGCGGCCTAGTGAAGGTGTAGCTACCCCTTTACTAGTCAATCTCTCTCCACTAGTCCTCCATGACAGCTTCTCAGGGGGACGCGGTGGAGCCCGCCAAAACCGCACGCCGATCTCGATTCGATCCTCTTCATCCTGTATATGTGCAGTAAATATCGACGTGAACTCATGCTCAAGGAATCCGCAGTTGGCTAATGTAAATGATATTCAAAGTTTATTTTTGTTTCAACGCAGCTGCGCAACGCATCAGCCCGTTTTCGTTTATGTTCGAATATATATACATTTCATCATGATATATACAATGACTCTTGAACTCCGCTAGTGATAAATATGTACAGATAGGAAAGTTTTTGGGATAAGGATGGAGTCGGATCGGGCTCCAACAAGCAGCGCCCGACCCAGATGAGGATGAGTGAGTGTTGAATGGTTCATGATTGGATAGATGAACGGTGAGATCATCGGATAGAACTTATCAAATTACAGTAGGGACGTCCGAGGGTCTACTTCTTGGGCGCAGCCTTTTTCGCTGGCGCGGGCTTCTTGGCAACCTTGGGCTTGACGACCTTCTTGGGGGTGGCCGATGCGGGCTTCTTGGCAGCCGCGGGCTTCTTCACCTTGGGTGCAGCGGCCTTCTTCGGCTTGGCGACGGCAGCGGCCTTGGGCTTCTTGGGGCTGGCGGCCTTCTTCGGCTTCTTCTCCGCTGATTTCTTCTTGGGGGTGGTGGGCTTGACCTTCTTCTCACCGGCGGGCTTGGCAGCCTTGGGCTTCTTCGCCTTCGCGGCGGCGGCGGGCTTCTTGGCAGCGTTCTTGGGAGCAGCGGCAGCCTTGTCGGCGACGCGGAAGGACCCAGAGGCACCGGTTCCCTTAACTTGCTTGAGAGCACCCGAGGTGACTCCACGCTTGAGGGCCAATCGGAGATGAGCGGAGATGGCCTTATCGTCCTTGCCAACGTTGAAGTTAGCGGCGATGTACTTCTGGATGGCCTGGCGGGAGGAACCGTTGCGTTCCTTGAGTGTGGTGATGGCCTTGGCGATCATCTCGTTATACTTGGGGTGGTTGGCAGGCTTCTTGGGGGCCTTAGGGCCAGCAGGCTTCTTCGGGGCAGCCTTCTTGGTGGTCGCCTTCTTCTCAGGGGTGGCAACAGCCGGAGCGGGGGCAGCGTCTTCAGACATTCTGAGTGAGTTTGGGGGAAGCGGGTGGCTTATTGAGCACGATGCGCACTTGTTGACTGCTAAGAGCGAACTGAGCCGAGCACTCGTTTGGCGCCACATGTGAGTGTTACCGAGGCACCTCGGCGTGCTGTGCCGGGCCCAGACAGAAGCGCCACCGCTCACTGGCGCGGTCGTCAGCTCTAGTTTGTGTCTCCGATCGTCTCTCAACCAAATTTTCTGAGTATCTTGACGGGAACGCGGGAAAACGTATGCTCACACGCGACAGAGCGAGGATTGAACTTCTACGGAAAAAAAGAATTGGATCGATCGGACGAGCCATTCCCTCGAGAGCGACCGAGAATCTTTGAAGAGCACTAGGTCCGGCAAAAAACTTTGATGTTTATGGCTTAATTCACTGATCCTGTGGTAGAATTCATCAGTGAATTCCGTACTCATGCATGCAGAATTTATCAGCGCACGTTTTCCTCCCAACTCCTTTCAGATCGCTCGATCCGTATCCGAGCAATCTTTTATTTTCCAGAGGCCGGTGCACTCGTTTGGCGGCTGTGTTAGACTACCATAGGCCAAAATAAAGCATGAATTTGATCGATTCGAAGGAGTTTTTTGAGCAAAATTTGTCTCGCAATAGTCTCCGAGGAAATCGTGGAGGTGCTCCACGAAGTTTCGTGCCGATTCGACCTCTGGTTCTCGAGAAAATCGGAAAAAAACCCTTCAGGCCTAGCGCCATCGAACAGCCTGTAGGCGACCGGGTCGACTCGGCATGGCGTCACTCGAGCCGCTGAACATTCCATGGAAATCATCTGAAAATTCCTCATCAATCTGTTTATTTGATTGGATGCAATGATCTTCTTCGACTAGAGCGTCGGAATCTCACTGCGGCCGGCACAGTTTGTGCGTTTGAGAGTCCTGCAACTCTAAATTTTCACGAAGCGCTCGAGCTCATTGTAGGGCTGCCATAGTCTATCACCCGGACGCCTCTGTCCCGTCGTCAGATTATGGAACACCGTTCCGAAGTTCATAAGGACGGATGGATTCGGTGTCCACGTTTTCGAAGCTGTGAAATGCTCTCATCACTTCAGAGGCATGATATTCGTGTCAGATGTGGAAACTGGGACGTTATCACAAACGGCTCGTAGCGGATCCCGTTGTGCTGCCGCCATCAGCCGAGGATTCTCTTGTTCTATAAAAAAAAAGTATTATTCGTCACGCTCTAACAGGTTCCTCCGTCGAATCTCCGAAAACTGAGATCACATCCTCCCGGCACCAAGGACGATTCAATGTAGTTCGAGCTCTAATCATGCTTCATGATCAGAATGAAGATCGGAAGCGCTTCTTGGGCATGAACTCAGTGAGTGCAGTTTTTAAGTTGAAGCGCTTTGTTGCTGTCAGGTATCATGCCACTCCCACCGTATCAGTCATCAGGCGGGATTCTATGGACAGGTGATTTTCGTATTATTACCATGTATCGAACGCAATCGTGGTTGATGCATGTGGGGAGCCTCGGCAGTGGGATCGCCGGATCTATCTCGCTTGCTGGCTATCGGCCGCCTAGAGCTCAGCTGAAAAGCAGTTTTCAGATAGCCAGGAAACTTCCCTGGAGTTCCAACAATGGAGGCGTGGTTGTCGTTTTGGATTATCCTAGAGTTTCACTAGCATAATTTCTCTCATAGCTGAAGAAGTATTAGGTAGGTAGAAGTATCAGGTCGAGTTTTTCGAGCGAGCAGTCTCTCTGTTACAGTGAGCGTCTCTGATTCGAGCAAGAAACAACCGAATGGGACCTCCAGGAGATGGCCATCTAAATAGCGGCCAAATGAACATTCCCAACCCATGTTCTTTGCGAGTAGAAATATGATCGATTTATTTACAAACCTAACTGTACAATGGTGACAGTCTATAGAATTCGCGCTGCATGTTATGCTTTCCTTGATCCTCGGATCGAAACTGGTTCCGCCTGAGGGTTTGCTGCTCGTAGTGTCGTCAATATCAGAGGTTTCGTTCGATCCACTCAGAGCGTCTGTGTTATAACCACAGAACTTCTAGTACTGGCACCGTCTTCGAGCCAAGGTTGATCCTGTGACCAGTCTGGATAAGACGAGGGCAGGCAATAAGACGCTGGTCGGCTTATTATGAGTTCGATTGTGTCGCCCGAGGCGGCCACCAGAGGAACTGCTGTACAACATTCCATGTTGTGAGTCTTGTGGTCGTTGATCTGAAAAATTAATCAATAGCTCTCAATCGATTCAAACCGCCGGACGATTTCAGTCGTATCTCAACACAAATCGGAAAGGACTCGGAGCCTTCCTCGCCATAATTTCTGGTGAAACACTTTGTCTGTACTCCGAAGGCCGACTGCTAGCGATTCTTTTCCTCAAATATGGCCTGTTGCAGGAGGGTGAATCCCCGATTGGTGCGGAGAACTCACTTGTAGAATGCGATCGAAAGGCCTCAGAAGGCCACACATGTCAGCGGGGCCCTTGGGTCGGATGCGGTTTACGTATATGCCTCTCTCAAAGAGGCCGTCTGAGATCGAGAAACCGAAATCGTCATAGACTTTATCCTTGAAGAGTGTCACCCGGTGAACCTCAACTGGGACAGGCATCGGCGGTGGTATATCCTAGAAATTCAGCGGTTTCACTTCCAAGCTCTCTCCTCGGCGCTCGTTGACAACGACAGCTTCATGTTCCTCACCTGCAGCCCGAAACCAGGCAGTGATCTCGGAGGGTCGGGATACGAAGGGGTTGTGGATGAAGTTCCCCCTTGACTGCTCCCACCCGAAGGCGCGAGGTCGATGATGGACGAGATCTCTTCCTGGAACTGTGATTGGAATCCGAAAAGGTCATCGAACCTTGATGAGTTCGAATTCGAAGCAGGCGAGGGACTTTTGTTGTGTGGCGATCCGAGCGGAAGGCCTAACGTGCCTCCCGGTGCTCCCGATGGCGATGAACCGCCACCAAGTTCACTTTCTGCCATTTGGAGGTTCCTCTCGATTTGTCGGAGAAGTCGTGACTGGCCGCAGGTTTGGAGATCTTCGAGAACTTTCGTCCAGTCAGAGGAGTCGCCATCGGAATTCACAGATCGCCCTAAGGGATTGTGAGTATAAGCTGGAGGATTGTAGGTGAAGCCGGACGGCCCGGGTACATCCGAAGGGGTTCTGTTCATTGAGGAAGGAATGGCTGGAAGCAAGGCACTGCTTACAGATGAGATATCGAGAGTGCATTGTCGAAATGACACTCGACCGTTTCCTCGGCGAACGGGTTCTCAGCACACTTCCCGCTCCGGATCATTTTTCTGGATGCCGTACCTTGGTTGATTCCACCAGTGCTTCCGAAGCGCGACGGAGGCTTAGTTGGTGAAGATTGTTGGCCAAGAAGTTGGAGACTGCTCAGGGAGGACGATGTTTCTTTGCTCTCCTTGGGAGGCAAAGGAGGTAGGGGTGAAGGTGGGGACTTCAGTCCTGCGCTAGGTCTGCGGTCGATCCAGTCCATAGCATCCCAACGACTCGGCGCTGACTTCGCGAGCTCCTGACAGGAAGGTGGTAGACCAGCTTGCCATTCCCTGATAGAGCTCCACGCATCTCCAGAATGGTCCAAGTCTGAAGAAACGCGAAATTTGAATTCTACGTTGCAAGAATGTGACGAGAATCGGAGCATGATATGAAATCGTGGGGATGAAATTCGGAAAGATTGCGCACCGGCGGGGGATTGTGCCACTGCAGCCATGGGAGCGGGGCTTGCTGGAGGAGGACTCGTCGGGGAAGCCGGGGTCTCCAAGTTCGCCAATGAGTCCCAACTCTCTACGGCGCTATCCACACTAGGAATCGGGGTTCCCGCATAGAGCCGCTGAATGTGCAGCTTGGGATCCATTCGTGGCGATTGAGACGGTGGGGGTCGTAACGACATCGATGAGGCGGCGGACGGAAGAGGATTCGACATTTTATCGAGATCATCATAGGCTAGAAGGAACGAAGGTTGAAACTACGAGCCCCAAGATCGTCACAATATGGAAGGAAGACAACAAGATCGATTGCGTGCTCACCTAGTCGGCCGTACTTGCACTTCGAGAGCTTAAGTGTAGCGACATCGCCCGAATTTTGGAGGAGCATAATTGCATCGTTCAGAGTTTTCCCTTTCAAACTGGTTCCACTGATCGCCAGGATCCGGTCACCGGCATGCAGGGCTCCGGTTCTGATGGGGGATTCCGTGATTCGAGATGATATCAAGCGTACCATTCACACGGTACATTTCTCTCCGTGGCGAGGGAATGGATCCTTTCACACAAATACGCACCTTTCTGCTAATCCCCCTTTCGTTAGTCCAGATATGATGATCGGATCGTAGGGTTCCTCAGTTCCTGATATCGTGATGCCCAGTGGTCCGCCGTTCCGCGCGACTTCTACCGTGTATACAACCGCGTCCGTCTCGTCGGGAAAATCTGGAACCGATGAGAGGCTCGTCGGTACTATTTTCCAATCGCCGAAGAAGGGTACCGAATCGAACGTGGCTTCCAGGGTGGAGTTCTATTGTAGAAGGATGGGTACCGTTAAAATGCTCATCCTTCCGAATCCGAAGCTGCACGACGCCCTGACTATTTTGGAGGATTTTCGCGGCCTCCTCAATGGAGGCGTTCTCCATGCGAAACTGGTCGATCGCCAGTAGCTTATCGCCTCTCTGAAGTGTTCCCGATCTATGAGCTATGCTCCCTCGTCGAACATCAGATATTATCAGAGGCTCGCCAGCACTCCTATCGCGAGGCGCTAGAATGAAAGAACCAATCAAGACCCATTATAAATTCTCGCACGCAAGCTCCCCGGATGGAACCTGTCGTCCAGCGTTTGGAATCACTCACCCGTTATTGTGATCCCCAATCCGGGTCCCTTCTTCTCTAATTTCACCGTAAACGTGCCGCTTGAGGCAATCACGGACTCGGCTACATCGAACTCGATCTGCAACGTCACCCTCGGCCGACTCTTGAGGAGGAACCGGTTCAGGTCGTCCGTGGTCAAGGATTCGACTCGCTGATGATTTATGGCCAGCACTCGGTCCCCGACTTGTATGACGCCAGATCTGTAAAATCTCTCGGTGCTTTCATTCATGCAGTTCCACACGAACCGTGCGTGCATCGACGAAGCCGCCCGCGGTGGAAAAGATCGTTCGAGTTTCGTACCTGTCCGCTGCTCCACCAGGCACGATGCACTCGACGAAGGCAACCCGATCCTTACTTCGGAGAGTGAGCCCGTATCCTCCTTTCTGGGGTTCAGTGGCCAACGTTATCTCAATACCTTCCACGTGACTTATAACATGTTGCGATCGGGAACGATGGAGTTCGTAACCCGGGGGAACGAATACGGTACTGGATCAGGGAGAAGACTTGATGTCAGGCGGACAAGTGTCAATCGGATAAGTTGGACATGCGTGAGATTCCATCGGGAACTCGACGAGTACTCTGCCATGGCTCACCTATCACCTGAGGAATCGTGACTGGGGCGCCTCCGCTGACCTGAACTAGATACGCTCGGCAGATGATCAGAATGATGCCGTCGGAGACTGTACTGTCTCTTGGGTGTGACGTTCGTATGATGAGGCGGGATAGGCGGAAGAGGGTAATTGGAAGACGAAGTACTTTGCCCTCCGATGGAAGACAAGGTATTGTAGCTCCCAGAAGTTTTGATTTGTTGCTGTTCAGCGTATTGTCGGAGAAGTTGACCAGCCGGGAGTATTTCGAGGCGGAGAACGCTATCGGTGCCCTCTTGGAGCATCCTTTGAGCTTCGGCTGCCGACGTGCAAGCTAGATCCAAGCGCACGCCGTCGATCGCCAGAATCTGGTCCCCAACGTGCAGGGCTCCGCAGCGTTCAGCGATACTCGCCTGGCGAATACTCTCAATGACAATACCCCTGCCAGCGTTATCGAGTTGCGTGAGCGTTGCGCCCAATCGGGTGATTCCAGTGTGTGCACGGTCGATCTCGACCAGGACAGGCCCCGACGCGTTGCGAACCGCATCCATGACCGAGACGTCGTATTCGATGGTGAGTAGGGCCTGCTTTTCGATTTGCTTGAGGACCGTTTTCGCCTCGTAGAGAGTGGCCCCGGTCAAATGAACGTTGTCCACAGCTATCAGGCGGTCGCCGGGCTGCGGGATTCCGGAACGTCAGTAACCGAGCTCGCGTGCGATTCATGATCAGGCCCGTAGAGGGAAGCCATCACACCATATATAAGGAATGAACTTTATTCTCCTCCCTACCTTGACAGTCCCCTCCCTGTCGGTGGGGCCTCCTGGTCTTACGAAAACGATCGTCAACGGTCGGGACTTGAGATTGTCGACGCACGAACCTCCACGGAGCAGGAACCCGAGCGAGCCATGGGTGTCTTTCTCGAGTTTGATCTGGATCACTTTGGGACAGACAGATAAGCTGCCGTCTATGACGCTAACCGCTGCAATTGGGTTGGAAAGCACGATGAAACTATCGGTCTGCATCTGGGAGACTCGAACAAACGGTGCTGCACGCCAGAAGAGGATCTTTCGGTCTGATCAACCCCGACCCATGCAGTTGTCAAGAAGCATGTATTGGAAACAGGCTTCTGGAATCATTCAACCAGTCCTCAACCTGCATTCTGTGTTTTGTCTGTGTTCCACGGGAATCAAATCACAAATGAGAAAGATCCATATTCGTGAGGTGACTGTGGCTCTGCTAACTCCTACCAAGGACAAATGGAGGACCTTCGACGACGTTGGCGCAGCATTGAGAATCGACGGTCTTGCCAGGCGGGAAGATCGTGGGGTCCCTAGTTT